>AWOL01S0221466.1:7954-22724 GCA_000715115.1 Nicotiana otophora
ATATATATATATATATATATATATATATATTAAGGCCTCTTATTAAGATTTTGCTTTAGGCCTCCGATGAGGTTGGGCCGCCCATGCCCTTGACCTATAACCTATCTCTAAAGTGGAGCCTAGTTTAAGCTGTCAAACAAGTGATGATTGAATGAAAGAAAAACCACTAGTATATTGTAACACTACCAGTCTTCTTGCTGATGCTTGTTAGCATGAGTAATATGATTCAATTTCAAGTTGATGATTAAAAAGGATATGGGTTGAGCAAGGAGAAAGAGAGACAATGGCAGAGAAATTCAGGAACCAGTCACAGAAAGAGAGACATGTGGCAGACAAATCCAAGAACCAGTCATAGAAAAGGAATAAAGAAAAAACTGCAGAGGTATATCAAAAGTAAAGTACTCAAAAGCAAATCCTTTACGCTGTTTTAGGATATAATTTCTTCCAAGGAATCAAAAAGAAAATGAAGTATAACCATTCAACAGAACAGAAAAAGAAACCATCTGCACTAAGCAGCGTTTGGGTTTCTTCATTGAATAACGGTCAGTAAAATTTCCAATTGAAACAGGAGAAGAGTTCAAAAGAAAAATCATAACCACCAATCACAAAGGACAAAAAAGAAGGAAGAAAGAAAAAACTTACAAGGATCTTGGACGAACTGCATTTGTCCATTGTCATTCCAAGAAGAAATAGCCATAATCGACCTGGGATGTTCACCATAAGTATTTAAGAAATTCTTATAACATACTTGGGACATTTAGAACAGGCTTTTTATCCCCATGTTTAATCCCATTCTAGTTCGTTCACTATACCACTTAGCATATTTGGACGTCAGTCTATGAGGGAAAAGCTTTTAATCCTTTTGCTAAGAATGTTATATAACCAAAATGGAAATCAATCTATCCCCCTCGCTGCCATCAGATTTTCTCCTATCACAAGCCTGGAAGAGCAGGAGATCTTGGATGCTGTTGAATCTGATTCAATTATGTTGGTTCTTTTAAGAAAATGAGGGGGGAGTTGGACACGAGTAAAAAAATAGTAATTTTCCTGAGACTAGGATGAATTGAATAATTCTTTGAAAGTAAAACAACGCAACATCCGGATCCTTTAAGAGTGCCTTACTTGTCTCTGTCAAGAAGAGTAGCTCCAGCCTCAAAAAAGTCAAAAAAATCAGGGGCAATTTCCATATCATCTGCATGTCAGAGGCACAGATATTGTGAGAAGAAAAAGAGCAAAGAACATGCAACATAGTGATTAAGATAGATCAGCAGTACCTTCTAGTATGATAACACGGCTAAAATTATGCTTGTAAAACAGCTGATCCAATGCCCACTTGTAATGACCTACGGAAAGAGTGATCGACAATGGCTAAGGCAAGACTAGCACTAGTTGGAATAAAAATGAGTTACGAAAAAAGATGGGGAAAAAAAGGACCAAATCATCCTTACGTGCAATTTTGTAGTATGCAATCAGCTCCCCTGGTCTTTCAGTATGCACAGGTTCAAAATCCAAGTGCTGTTGATAAAGAATCGAAAAAGTCTTTTCTTAAGAACTGTCAAGAAAAAGCGCCAAGAAGAGTTTGATACCGAGCTTAAGCAGAAGAAATTGTTAACTACATTTCACATTGCCAGGCCAGAACAGTTATCAGCTAGGCAGCAAAAGGTTAAAGATACAGACTAAAGTAACTGCAGCCAAATGATAAAATGAAGCAGACAGATTCATATCCTATGCAATGCGTAGCTTTTATCAGAGAAAAACATTAGGTAGAAAAAGCAATCGATAGGTTACAAAACTATGAACCTATTGCAGTAGATGAATGAATATATGGAACAGAAGTGTGGCTACTCATAAAAAAGAGAGAGAGAGAGAGAGAGAGAGAGAAATCACATATATATGGAGAGAGGGGGAAAAGTTGCAACATAAAAGCATAAATCAAACAATGCATGCCTCTTCCACTTGTGCTGTCTTAGGGAAAAGGACAAATTGTGTCGCACAATGATACAAAGCTGAAGTAATAAAAGGGTCGAAATGATAAGGAAAATATCTACAGGTTAAATATAAATAATGTATCTTTTCCCTTTCCATCTTTTAGCAGATAAAAACTCCTTATGGGCAATATTTCTACTAACTTGTTTCCCTGTACATAATATTGTTATTGGTAATGATGATGATTGAGTATTGCAAGTAAAAACAAGCCTGGCAACAATGAGTTCTTATTCTTAAGTCTATACTTCCCCTCCAAGTAAAGACATACCTGATTAAAATTTCAAAGATAGAGATACCCCAAACATCCTGTTTTCCCTTCTCACGCGGTAGAGAAGATTACCTGCATATACGTCAGCTGATCATAGCTCAAAGCAAGCTTCCTAACATCAGGATGTGATCCATCCTGCCAAAGGGAGGTAGATCGAAAAGTAGGTTCAACAACAAAAAGAAGACAAGCATACAATAGAAAGTTATGTGCGAAAATAAATGGATACCTGGGATATGAAAAGAGGATATTTTGGCGCAACAGATATTTGGTATCTGATGACAACAATGGAAGTACCGGGCTTATCAGCTGAGGCATCTAATATGCAATAAGAAGCAGACAAAATTGTTTTGATACAAAACATACTTTAAGATGGATTTAATAGTTTTTTCCAGGTAGTCAGCCCGATTGCAAGCCATAACAACTACAGCAGCCACTGGCATCTAGTAAATATAGTAATTAGGTGATGCACAAATTTGACAGAAATGAAGTCAACAGATGTTGATAGTGAAAGCATGACTGAGGATATGAGAATGTATGTACACCTGTACATTTCCGATCAACTTTTTTATGCCCTTACCTGTAACAAATAAATTAACAATATCAACTATATAAATAAGTACAAATACTTGTAGCATGGGTATATCTAGGATTAGAGCCCATAATATTACAGGCAAACATTTCATATTACTGTGACTAAAAGCAGTGGCTTTTGGACTAAAAGCTGAAAGAAGAAGAGGAGTTTATGAACTTACTTTCAAGATCCTGAACAAGCGCCCTTAACTGTCGGCACTCCTGGTCCTGACGCTTCATTTGTTCTGAAAATGTAGCAAGATGAAGATAAGGAAAGTAAAATTACCCATTACCTTTCTTCCCCTCCCCCAAAAAAATACAACTACCTGTTCCCTTCATACAAAAGAGATAAGTAGCATTTCAGTTTCTGACAGCAAACGCCAGATTTTATTAATTGGGATCTGTTAGGTTTTTTAAAGAGATGGAGCAACAAGAAGATTAAAAGAATGGTTGAAATTGTCTCTCATTTTAATTTTATTAACCAGAGGGCTTTAAATAGCCAACTTGAAAACATAATCTGCAGAATAAATATTCAAAATTCAAAAACCTCAAATATCTCAACTAACTTATCCAACTAAATTTACAGTTAAACAAAGACTCCTCCTAACTACTTATTATTCTAGTAAATCATAAATCAGCAGTAACAGAAGCAAATATTCAACATGATCTGTATTATCACAGAAAGGATAAGGAACAAAGCATTGAAAGAGGACATGAAGAAACTGAAAAGGTCCTATCCTCACTGCTCATCCATGAAGATGTCTCGAAACTTACAACACAAAAACAGAAAATTTCTCAAAAGAGACCTGATCTACATCAACAAAATAGCACATAACAGGGATGGGAACAACTGGACATTCAATTCAAAAGGAACATGCTGGATTGGGAACTGGACGAACTCTTTGATCTATACAGAATACTTGAAGAACTCACGATGAACCCACAAAACCCAGACATCCTAATGTGGGACAACACAAGCAAGGGCATTTATTCAGTGAAGGCAGGGTACAACAAAATGTGCGTATCAAATGAAGTGATTGATCATTGGCCTTGGAAACTAATCTGGAAAAAAAACTCCCCACTGAAGTCATGTGCTTTACATGGACAGCCCTCGAAGAAGCTATCCTGACTCAAGATTTGTAGAAGAAGGGGTTTTCAAATGGTGAACAGATGTTACATGTGTCATCAGAGTTCAGAGTCAGTAAATCATCTTTTTTTGCATTGTTCAGTGGCTGCAGACATATGGTAAATGTTCCTATTAGTTTTTGGTATTAGCTGGACAACACCTCAGAACCTAAAGGAAGCAGTAGAAAATTGGAGCTTCTGGGAAGTTGACGGAACCATCAAAAAGACCTGGCAGATGATCCCAGCGTGTATTTTTTTGTGTATTTGGACAGAAAGAAATAGCAGATGTTTTGATGGCATTTCAACTCCTAATTGCTCCCTGAAGTCTATATGTTTGATGAATCTTTTTAGTTGGAGTAACCTTTCCCCTGTAAATGACGTTATTCCCCTCCTAGATTTCATTAGCTCTCTTACTCTAGCCTAGCAGGCAAAGTTTTGGTATTGGTTAGCTCATGCTCTGATCTAGATTTTTGTACTTGGAGTTAACCATCACTATCTTCTACACTCTCTTGCATCTTCTTGATCAAATATTTTCAGTGTACTCACTTATGATAGGACCAAAACTTACATAAAATTTTCAAGATAGACTCTTTCCAATAGATCCATTTGTAGAATGGAGGAAATAAATCCATTTATCAAGAGGACAATGAAGAAAGAAAGGACTACACCGAAAAACACATTGCACCTTCAAGAGCAACTATTCTTCCTTGCTGCTGGCTAATCTGGTCAATAAGCAATCTGGTCTGACTTGTACAGTGATTTTCTGCTTCAATCTGTGTCATTCAATGATTTATACACATAGTGAGCAATTAAAAGTTCTTTACTTCTTTCTTTAGCCTGCATCATTGAAGAAGGGCGCAGTTGTATGCTGTTAAGACAACACAAAGAAAGATTATGCAATATCCTTCTGAGAAGAAAAGAGAAGATTTTTTGGAATGACATTTGAATTGTTGAAGGATGCCTTCAAGTAGAGCATATGAAGATTTTAGAAACATCATATTCACAATACATGACATGAATACAAATTCTTAAACTGTAGAACAAAAGAAATATGTCTATGGTATTTAGATTTCCTGTAGGGAGGATGACTAGATGAGTCCAGATACATACTGCAGCAGCAAGGCGATCTGCATATTCTGACTGTGTCGCAAAAAGCCGCATCTGAGCAATGTAGCAAAAGCAACCACTTAAAACCATACCTAATTCACCATTAAGCAAACACTAATCCAGAAAGAAAAAGAAAGAAATCAAAAAAAAAAGGTAAATTCTTTTCATAATACCCATGTCAACAAAACCAAGTAACCTCATATATTGCTTAGTATATTGCTTGGCTTTCCCTATATAAACTTTTCTTTTTACAATTGCGGTTGCATGCATCTCCACTAATCCACCGGGTACTTAATACCTCCTACTAGCACAGATATCAAGTAACTCTATCCACCAATCTTAGGCAGATGAGAATACTGTTGCCCAGATTTTTCATTTGTTACGCCAGAACCTTGGGGCTAGAAGTTAAATCTTGATATTTGCTTTTGTCTAATACATCAGAAAGAGATAACAGAGATACCAAAATTAAACCATACAGTACAGTACCAAAAGTTATTTACCTAAGATGGTACAGTGTCGTCAGAATCTATTGCAAATTTGCAATAGCAGAAAAAAGTTTCAATTTCTTCGCCTACAAGCCATGAAAATTTCAAATGCATATAGCCTACAGAAGTTCTTTTGGGCATGTGAATGTCAATTCTTTCCTAGCGGTTCACCTTATCTTTCCTAGCGGTTCACCAAAATACTAAAAGAGGGAACCAGCTGCTTAAAGTGGCACACCCCACTAGTGACACAGCTAAATCAATAAATGTATTGAAGGGGGTTCACTTTAATCTCTTGCGAGGAAAGTTACACTGTACAAATAGGGAAAAAATTATTTTTTATATATATAAAAAAAAATTGTTGAATCCCCTTGATAGTTAAGCTATTCTGCAAGTTTGCATTTTTTTTAATCCCCTAGGTATAAATCCTGACTGCCCACAAGTTGATGTTGAAATTGTACTCTAGTTTCCTAAGATTTAATAAAAAACTTGTTCTAATTCTACGTAATTCAAAATTAGTTCCACTAATTTCTTAGTCATCAATTTTCTGTATTAAAGATTGCAAATTATGTTCATGTAGAGTTCATATGAAACAGTGGTAATTTAAGAGAAGGCTAAGGTCCAAAAGAAACCTAACCTAATGAACCTATTTCATTGCTGGTGATCTTAATCGTACATAAAGATAGATCTGAGATATAAGCCATGTATAAGAGAACCTGTATGTAGATGAAGGCGACAGCAGCCAAGATGAGGAGGTACCGGAAATCACAGCAAAACTTGTTCCCTCTCATCGTGCGATTTCGATTGAAGGCTTTAGGAGAAAGCGAATAGTCTATCACTGTTCAGTTATGAGTGTTTCATCGGTGGATTTACTTTGCCTGTTCAGTTAGGATCAAGTCAATATTGGTCCTTTTCATACTCTCTTCTCTCTGGGAAATAAACTCCGACAAGACAATTAAATTCCACAAGGGAAAAAAACACAAATTAAATATAAAAAAATTACCGTGTTTTAAATAAGATGAATTTTCTGTAGATTAATAATATAACGGTTAATACAGGAATAATATGCATAAAATTATAATGCAGGGATTAAAATATGTGTTTTGCTTATTTAGAAGAAAATTATTTAATCTTTTTAGTTGTTTTAATACACATATTACTAATTTTCATATTCGTATTACACCTTTATATCCCAGGTATAAAATAATATATTTATTAATTTCTGCGTAATTTATTTATATATATTTTTTATGCAGGTAATATAAACAACAACCAAACATCCTATATATAATGCTGAATTTTAAACAAAATTAAAGAGGCAACCAAACACTATATTGTAATAGCTTGTACATGCAACCAACAATTAAGGAGGGTCGTTTGGTTGGTGAATAAGTAATACCGGAAGTATAATGGCGAGATTATTTAGTCGATATAATTTTATTAGTAGATATTTGCCTAATTGGATTAAAATAAAATATATACAAGGTATAAAACATGTATTTAATTTTACACTAGATAAGTTGGGATAATTTTTTATTTCTAATTTTTACTTTAGATTTTCTAAAGGACTTTGAGAGAAGAGCTTTGGAAAAAGGTATCTTGGTCATTTTGGTATGTTATTTTGAGATTAGTAATTCGGGGATTGTTATTCCGTATTGAGAATGTATAAAAATGATATCATAATTATGGTATAATTAATCTCATAATTAAAAGAATCTTGCATTTTTATTCTGAAATTGTTATCCCTATCCCAAAAACTAAACGACCAGTAAGTATGTTTCTCTTGTCATCGTGTACGTAGTGACAAATCCACCAATCAAGCTTAGTGGTTTCTCTCTTTCTTGTTGCAATCCTGGTCTTGATTTTCCCTTTTCCTCTTGCAAGAGAAACCTAATGCGTCTAAGGGATGGTCTTCCACTCTTTGCTAATCTATGTTGTGCTGGGTCTCTTCATTTGATCAATATTTACTGTATAACCCCATGTGTCTTCGTTCAAACATCACGTGTTATGATCATTAAATGGTACTCCTATAAATTAATATTACCTCACTATGTACACTATCATTGTCTATGATTGTATTTTTTTTTATTTTTTTTTTGCTTCATTGACAAGTTAAAATGATCATTATATTAGTTATTAACGAACAAAGATATAATAAAGTAAGGAGTAGGTTTCATCATACAATAGGACTAAAGGAATGCCACCACTAGCCCACGTTAAAATAAAGATTAAGCATATATCCAAAGAGTGTTTCTGCGTACATTTATAACCTAGCAAATTGTCATGATAATACTTACATAAATACTCAATTTCGCGTTGAAAGTTTATACTATTAATATCCATGAAACTGATAGTTTTTGAACAATGGAAGTCACATGGATGCCTCAGAGTAAAACAAGAATTGGCCTACCCTCCTTGCCGCTTGAGCTCCAAAGGGAAATATAAATGCTGCAACATTTTTTCTTCCAATCCTTGCGCTGCACCAAGATGTGTCATAACATCATAGATTTCAGAATTTCCAATCCAAGCCCTGTGCGCTGTGGCGGAGGGTATTAATAATGACAACATCATACTGTAGAAAATCTAGCATCCATGTGGCATTGGACGAAAGTGGTGAAGAATCATTACTTGGTAAAACAGTACTATGTTATTGATTTGCCAAATTCGCACCAGAACCAGCGGTCCCCCAAAACCCCCAAAACCCCAACGGATATCTTACTTTTTATGTTTTATGCGCGGAAAGTGGAGTGGTTGTCCAACCGAGCAAGTTGCATAATGGAGTAATCCTAGAATGACAAGCTAGCTATTAAACTTATATCCTAAAGTTCCTGTATACTCAAGTATTCTCATTCTGCTCATATCATAATAAATCTCAAATATGTCAAAGCAGGCCACCGTCCATCCATCCTTTTGGATTATTTTTTCTTTGTTTAATCCCTAATGCTATGTTCTACTAACTTTTTATTACTCCGGGTGGTTGGCCATTTTGATTTTGGTGTGCTCCACAATTTCCTTTTCTTTTACTTGAGGGAACTGTCTATATCTCGTGATATCCTTCAGAAAAAGGACTAANTCACCCCCAAAACCCCAACGGATATCTTACTTTTATGTTTTATGCGCGGAAAGTGGAGTGGTTGTCCAACCGAGCAAGTTGCATAATGGAGTAATCCTAGAATGACAAGCTAGCTATTAAACTTATATCCTAAAGTTCCTGTATACTCAAGTATTCTCATTCTGCTCATATCATAATAAATCCCAAATATGTCAAAGCAGGCCACCGTCCATCCATCCTTTTGGATTATTTTTTCTTTGTTTAATCCCTAATGCCTTTGTCATAGCTATGTTCTACTAACTTTTTATTACTCAGGGTGGTTGGCCATTTTGATTTTGGTGTGCTCCACAGTTTCCTTTTCTTTTACTTGAGGGAACTGTCTATATCTCGTGATATCCTTCAGAAAAAGGACTAAAACTTCACTTTATCTGGCTACTACCCTACCCAGAACAAATGAAAGACCTTGGCTTGCCACTTTAGTAATCTAGTATCACTACTTCCTCTTCGAAAGGACATTTCTTGTCCTGTCTGTTTCCTCTCTCGGAGTTTATAAACTTAAAGATTTGAAGGTCGCTTCCTCTCTGTCTCTGCGGTTGTCTCCTTTTATTTTCTATCATGACAGAATTAACTTCCAAGTTCTCAGACTTGAAAAGTTCTTCCTGCCCGTCCCTTTAGCCCTGCTCTCTCCTCCATTTCTAACAGTTGTTCGTCACATTGGGTTTTATTTTACTTTTGTTGGTAATCTGATCCTTCTACAGTTACCAACGCATTAATTGCAATTGGAGGCGTCATCATGAATTTAAATTGTTTTCTGCTAATTCTGTTCGTCTGCTTTATTGGACAATCTTCAGAGGAGCAGAGACAAGCTGATGAGGTGAAGATTGGAGCCATCTTTTCTTTTGGCACCACCAACGGCAAGGTTGCTAGAATCGCAATGGAAGCTGCTGTCCAAGACGTCAATTCTGATACCACTCTTCTTGACGGAAGAAAACTTGCTCTCACCCTCCATGATTCAAACTACAGCGGATTCCTTGGGATCATTGGAGGTATATATATAGTTCTCACCTTTTCATACTACACTTCTTCAATTTATCTCTCACTGCTCTTAGATATCACTTGACTAGATCGTCTTGTTAACTTTTTTCTACTTTTCTGGCTTCCCAGCATTACAATTCATGGAGACCGATACAGTAGCTGTGATTGGCCCTCAAAGTTCTGTAATGGCCCATGTACTCTCTCACCTTGCGAATGAACTCCATGTCCCGCTCCTTTCTTTCACAGCATTGGACCCCACACTATCACCTCTTCAGTACCCCTATTTCATTCAGACTGCCCCCAGTGATCTTTTTCTAATGACTGCCGTAGCCGATATGATCAGTTATTTTCAATACAGAGAAGTCATTGCAATTTTCTCAGACGATGATCAAGGTCGAAATAGTATTGCCGCTCTAGGTGATAAACTTGTTGAGAGACGTTGTAAGATTTCTTACAAGGCAATTCTTCCACCTGAACCCATGTCTAGTCGTGACCTGATCGTGGCTGAATTGCTTAAGGTTAAATCAATCGAATCCCGAGTTATTGTTCTACATACACTATCCATAACAGGTCTCAAGGTTTTTGAGGTTGCCCAGGAGCTTGGCATGATGACGAGTGAATATGTTTGGATTGCTACTTCTTGGCTTTCCGGTGTCCTTGATTCGACTTCAGTTTCAACAAAGGTGGCTAGCTCTATACAAGGTGCTCTCACCCTTCGACCCCATACACCTGATTCCCAAAAGAAGAGGGCTTTTGTATCAAGGTGGAACAAGTTGAGCAATGGCTCCGTTGGTTTGAATGCCTACGGTCTATACGCCTATGATACTGTTTGGATGATTGCTTACGCAGTTAAAGAGTTTTTAGATCAGGGAGGCAAAATCTCCTACTCAAATGATTCCAATTTGGACAGTTTTGCTGGAGAGACGATGAACCTTGCTGCACTTAGCATTTTTGATGGTGGTAAGAAGTTGCTTAGTAACATATTAAAGACCAACATGACAGGGGTAAGTGGTCCCATTGCATTTAAACCAGATAGATCCATGTTCCGTCCCTCGTTTGATATTCTCAATGTAGTTGGCAAAGGATGGTTAAGGCAAATAGGATACTGGTGTAACTACTCTGGGCTATCCGTTGTGCCTCCGGAGTCTCTTTATGCCAAACCAGCTAATAGGTCAAGTGCAACTCAACGGTTGGATCAGGTTATATGGCCAGGGCAAACTAAAATCAGACCGCGTGGATGGGTATTTCCAGACAATGGGAGGCCGTTAAGGATTGGAGTCCCAAGGAGAGTGGGCTTCAGAGCTTTTGTTTCAGAAAAGGAAGGTAGTGGAGTGGTCCAAGGATATTGCATAGATGTCTTCCTTGCAGCCTTGAAGTGTCTTTCATACCCTGTGCCACATCAATTCATCATTTTTGGAGATGGACACAAAAATCCAAGCTATACTCAGCTAGTAAACATGATCACAGCCCATGTGAGTACCGTCAATGGCATTGCTATTCCCGATACTTAAAGTTGCAAAACTTAAGTGTAGTGAACATTCAGTATAACATTGTTTTCTTATTCTGTGATAGGAATTTGATGCCGCAGTTGGTGACATTACAATTGTCACGAACCGCACAAAGATATTGGATTTTAGTCAACCATACATAGAGTCAGGGTTAGTGGTGGTGGTACATGTGAAAAAGATGAGGTCGATTGCTTGGGCTTTCCTGCGGCCATTTACTCCCCTGGCGTGGGGAGTCATAGCCGCTTTTTGCCTTGTTGTGGGAACCGTAGTGTGGATACTAGAGCACAAATTTAATGATGAATTTCGTGGCCCCCCAAAGAAGCAGGTGGTCACAATTTTATGGTGAGTTAATTGGATGCCTTTCCTGTTAGCCTTCTAAGTACTGTAATGGGAAGTTAATGCAACTACCTAAGTACTAGGATCCTACGAAGTTACGCAAGAAGCTATAGAAAGCAGTGTTTGAATTCTATTTTCTTGCATTACTAATCTCATAATTTGCATCTTGATTTTAGGATTTGAACTCATCTCCTTGTACCCCTTATTTTGCTTGCAGGTTTAGTTTCTCAACTATATTTGGAGCCCCGAGTAAGTATCTAGTTTCTCCTCCTTTCACAAAAGTCAAGGTAATAACTGTATTTATTTAATTTGTAGTGTTAAACTTTGGCATAATGGTTAAATTCTGAAAACCTTTCAGGAGAAAACACAGTGAGCACATTAGGTCGAATTGTACTGCTTATATGGCTATTCGTGATCTTGATAATTACGTCGAGCTATACCGCCAGCTTGACATCGTTTCTAACGGTTCAACAGCTTGCATCATCTATCCAAGGAATTGAATCCTTAGTAACAAGCAATGACGCAATTGGGTACCAGGTAGGCTCTTTTGCTGAGAACTACTTATTTGAAGAAGTCAACATTGCAAAGTCTAGGCTTGTTCCTCTTGGATCACCAAAAGAATATGCTGATGCCCTTGAACAAGGAAGAGTTGCTGCTGTGGTCGATGAACGTCCATATGTGGATCAGTTTTTATCAACTTACTGTGGGTTCCAAAAAGTTGGCCCAGAGTTTACCAAAAGTGGATGGGGATTCGTAAGTATTTCCTTACTCATATATTATTCCTACTAACGCTTATAGCGAAGTAATAAATGGACATGAGTGGCAAAATGACTTAAGAGCTAGTCATGTAACATAAGCTGATAGCTTGATGCAATTAATTTTATAGGCATTTCCGAGAGACTCACCCTTAGCTATTGACATGTCAACTGCAATCTTGCAATTATCTGAGAATGGAGAGCTAGAGAAGATTCACAAGAAGTGGTTAAACAGAAAAGTTTGTGGAGGGCAGAGCTCTGAAGCAGATTCAGAGCAGCTTCAGTTGAAGAGCTTTTGGGGTCTATTCCTCATTTGTGGAGTTACTTGCTGTTTTGCTCTGCTTGTATATTTCTGCGTCATGTTGCGGCAGTTCAAACGACATTTTCCTGAATTAACGCAGCGTTCTTCTTCTACTAGAACTAGAATATCACATTCAATACGGCTTAAGAAGTTTTTGTCTTTTGTGGATGAGAAGGCAGAAATATCTGCAAATAGGTTGAAAAGAAAGCGGATGGAAATGGAAAACCTTTCCACTAGCTAATGCCGATCATCATCGAAGCTTGAAATGATGAACATTTTCCAAAAGAGAGACTGCGAAATGTTCTCCTTTGATTCTTGTACATCTTATCATGTAACAATGGAATGTAGAGAACATCTAGTGTTCGAAGAATTAACCCAATAACTTTGTAATTTAATATAATAAGATGTTAAGTTTTGGGATATTGACGTACAGCTCCAATAACTCTAACAAAAGTGGGTTGCTCTAGTGATGAGAACCCTCCAATTCCAACCAAGAGGTTGTGAGTTCGAGTCACCCCAAGAGCAAGGTAGGAGTTCTTNCGGGTTGCTCTAGTGGTGAGCACCCTCCAATTCCAACCAAGAGGTTGTGAGTTCGAGTCACCCCAAGAGCAAGGTAGGAGTTCTTGGAGGGAGGGAGCCAAGGGTCTATCGGAAACAGCCTCTCTACCCCAGGATAGAGGTAAGGTGTGCGTACAAACTACCCTCCTCAGACCCCACTAGAGCCAAGGGTCTATCGGAAACAGCCTCTCTACCTCAGGATAGAGGTAAGGTGTGCGTACAAACTACCCTCCTCAGACCCCACTAGTGGAATTATACTGGGTTGTTGTTGTTGTTGATGTACAGCTCCACAAATATGGAATAAGATGTTATGTTTTGGGGTATTGATGTGATGAATGTGTTGAATGGCGTTACCCAAGAGAGAGATAGAGAATGTAATATCGTTTATGGACAAAAATATAGGATTGCCAAAAGGCTAACTGAATCTTAAGCCGCTTCAGCATGCTAGTTGAACTCATTTTGGCCTGCTTTAAGAGTTTATTCCTTGTGATAGGGACTTCCTCATCTCTTTCTCACAAGAAGCCCAATCAGCATTTCAGCTCTAGGTACCTTGGGTTGGGGCAAATTTTGAAGAGATGATTCAATAACTAACTTATTTAAAATGCTTCTTATTTACAATAATTGGTTTGATCAAAGATTAATCCTAATAAATGGTGAGTAGATTAGATAAACCAGTATCTATATATAGAGAGAGTGTGTGATATTGTGCGTAAATAGAAAATTTCATTTACTTAACAGAAAAAATAAGCTATGTCTAGTTGGGTGGAAGTGTGTAAAAGAAAAGAAACTTTCAGTAAAACAAAGAAAGTGGCCACCCTCAACTCAACCTAGGCTCTTTCAGAAGCTGAGTAGCGAGTTTTTCGGTAAGAACCCTCTTTCCTTCAGAGGCTGGTGATTGGGTGAGACTCTTTTACAGGCGTTGGCTCTCCCTCTAACCAGTAACCACACTCTTCTTTGCAATGGCCATCTTCTGTCAGTCTCCCCTCAATCTCAATCTCAACCTCATCACCTCCTCACACAAACCCAATCCTAATCCCTCCTTTAGACTCAATCTCTCCGCTCACTCTCGCAACCTCGTCACTGAGCCCCCACCAGTTTTCACCTGCGTCAAGTCATTTGCTCCCGCCACCGTCGCTAATCTCGGCCCCGGTNCTCCTCAGACCCCACTAGAGCCAAGGGTCTATCGGAAACAGCCTCTCTACCTCAGGATAGAGGTAAGGTGTGCGTACAAACTACCCTCCTCAGACCCCACTAGTGGAATTATACTGGGTTGTTGTTGTTGTTGATGTACAGCTCCACAAATATGGAATAAAATGTTATGTTTTGGGGTATTGATGTGATGAATATGTTGAATGGTGTTACCCAAGAGAGAGATAGAGAATGTAATATCGTTTATGGACAAAAATATAGAATTGCCAAAAGGCTAACTGAATCTTAAGCCGCTTCAGCATGTTAGTTGAGCTCATTTTGGCCTGCTTTAAGAGTTTATTCCTTGTGATAGGGACTTCCTCATCTCTTTCTCACAAGAAGCCCAATCAGCATTTCAGCTCTAGGTACCTTGGGTTGGGGCAAATTTGAAGAGATGATTCAATAACTAACTTATTTAAAATGCTTCTTATTTACAAATAATTGGTTTGATCAAAGATTAATCCTAATAAATGGTGAGTAGATTAGATAAACCAGTATC
>AWOL01S0221558.1:0-17098 GCA_000715115.1 Nicotiana otophora
TAGGTAGCAAATTAGTCACTTATACATTTAGTGAGAAATCTCTTGAATCAATAAGTTATTTGAGTATGAATCAGTCAAAAGTTAATCATAAGTCTCAGTGGGAACGACACTCTACTCACTACTCTATTACTTGATGACCATGTATACTTGTGTGAGTGTGTTTGGTCGCACCAAATTATTGGCGCCATTGCCGGGGACTTACACATTAGCCACTTGACTGAGTTAGGCTTTTATTAATTATTTGTTCAAGTTTTAATTTTCAGTTTGCCCTGTTTGTATTAACGCATGATCTTCTCTTAAATGCGGAGCAGTAGAAGCGCAAACATTCTCCTCCCTCTTGATCCTGAAATTGAAGGAACACTTCACAGAGTGAGGAGGGAAGTCGAAGCTAGAACTAGAATAGAAAGAGAGTTGGACATTGTTGTTCAACCTTGGCCAATAGAGATGGCAGGTAATGAAGAGCGTCCGGTGAAAGAATCTGCAAGGCCCAATCTTGCTAATATAACTTACGCTATTGTGAAGCCTGATACCACAGGTCACCAGTACATGGTACAGCTGATTCATTCCACATGGCAATATGTGGGTCTATCTCATGAAGACCCGCAGAGGCACATTGAGAACTTCCTGGATATTACAGACACTTATAATTATCCGAACGTTTCGAAGGACTATGTCAGGCTAACATGTTTCCCTTTTCACTGCTCGGGGAAGCTAAGGAATGGTTGTAAAAGGAGCCCGAGAACTCAATACACACTTGGGATGATCTAGCAAGGAAATTCTTAATCAAGTTTTTTCCTACTAAAAAGACAAAGTCACTAAGCAGCCAGATTCTTAGGTTCCAAGAACGGGATGGCGAGACTCTTCGTCAAGCTTGGGAAAGATACAAGAAGCTACTCAGAGACTGCCCGCATCATTGTCAGACTGATGATGGGCTAGACGAGATATCAAAGATGAATCTTGACTCATCTTATGGAGGTAGTTTCATGGCAAAGCCGTATAGTGAAATCTAGCTCCTCCTAAACAACTTCACTGCTGATGATCATAATTGGCAAGGAGATGGGGAACCACAAAGAGCAATTAAACAGAAAGCATCCGGTGTAATTGAGCTTGATGACTTATCAGCCATGAGAGCAGAGATAGCAAAATTGGCAAATCAGATGAATATAATGGCAATGCACCAAACACAACAGATATCTGCTTGCTGTGAATTATGTGGTAACAGTCACACGAGTGACATGTGCCCCACTAATCCTTAATATATCTACTATGTGGGGCAATAGAGCAGAGGTCCGATGAATCAGCATGCACAATATGGGAACACTTACAATCCAAATTGAAAAAATCATCCTAACCTCTATTGGGGCCGAAATCAACTGACTCAGAATCATTATAGGCCCCAAGGAAATTTTAACGAACCTCAGAAGCTACCCCAACAAATAGAAGAGAGTATGAATGACTTGTTAAAGAAGTTGTTGCTTGACAATCAACAACTCAAGACCGATTTCAAAACTCTTGAGAGACAAATGGGGCAGCTAGCATCAAATCAAAATACTAGGCATGCAGGTGCTCTTCCTAGTGATACAGAGAAGAACCCTCAAGTTAAGGCAGTTACACTCAGAAACGGGAGGGAATTAGAAGAAGTGCCAAAGAAGAGAAAGGACAAGCTTGTACCTGAGGGGGAGTTGATTCCTAAGGCAACACATGAGTCAAAGAAAGATGATGCAAGTTCAAAGCCAGTGAATGCTACAAGGCCACCACCACCCTTCCCCCAGAGATTACAGAAGAAGAATGATGATCGCATGTTCAACAAATTTCTCTCTACGTTAGGCCAAGTTCAATTGAATATTCCATTGGTGGACGTACTGTGCGAGATTCCAAAGTATGCTAAGTACATAAAAGATATAGTGGCTCATAAGAGGATACTGACTAAATTCGAGACAGTTGCACTTACTGAAGAGTGCACTTCAAGGGTCCAAAACAAGCTTCGTCAAATTCTTAAGGATCCTGGCAACTTTACCATCCCTGTGCGAATTGGTAATATTGATGTGGGTCGTGCTCTTTGTGATTTGGGGGCGAGCATAAATCTGATTCCCTTGTCCTTGTTCAAGAAATTGGGTCTGGGATCTCTAAGACCAATCACTATGATGTTGCAACTAGTTGATAGGTCCATAGCCTACCCTGACGGAGTGATTGAAGATGTGTTGCTACAAATTGGAAAATTCATCTTCCCAGCGGACTTCATTATCCTAGATTATGAGGTTGATGAACAAGTTCCAATCATATTGGGATGACCTCACTTGTCTACAGGTGATATGATTATTAAAGTGAGAGAAGAAAAAATGATTATGAGCATGGACAACGAGGAAGCAGTCTTTAATGTCTACAAGGCGATCCAACTTCCTCGCCATTATGAGGATCTCTATGATATATGTTGTGGAGGTGGATGAGCAACTTATTGACACGAGTGTATATCTAGATGATTCTCTAGAGAAAGCACTCATGTTGTTCGATAGCTTGGAGATTGATGATGAGGTTGAGGAGATGTTTCATATCCTAGATGCATCACGTGCTTACATGCAGGGATTAAACCCCTTTAAGCCCCTAAATAGGCCAAGAGGGACTCCTCCAAAGCCGTCGATTGAAGAAGCTCCAAAATTGGAACTTAAACCCCTACCCCCTCACCTTCAATATGCTTATTTGGGTGGTTTTGACACTTTACCTGTTATTGTTTTCTCTGACTTATCTAAATTTCAAGAAGAAACGTTGTTGAGAGTGCTACGTGAGCACAAGCGAACAATTGGGTGGACGATGTCTGACATTAGAGGCATTATTCCAGCCTTCTGCATGCATAAAATCCTCATGGAGGAAGGGCACAAGCCAAGTGTAGATCAACAACGCCGCCTAAATCCAATCATGAAAGAGGTGGTAAGAAAAGAAATGATTAAGTGACTTGATGCAGGTATTGTATTTCCAATCTCCAATAGCAAATGGGTAAGCCTCGTCCAATGTGTGCCTAAGAAAGGGGGATGACTGTAGTGGTTAATGAAAATAATGACCTGATTCCCACAAGAACAGTGACTGGGTGGAGAATTTGCATAGATTATAGAAAATTAAACAATGCCACCCGAAAGGACCACTTTTCCCTCCCCTTTATTGATCAAATGCTTGATAGATTAGTTGGACAGGAATACTATTATTTCCTAGATGGCTATTCGGGGTATAATCAGATTGCTATAGCCCCTGAGAACCAAGAGAAAACTACATTTACGTATCCATATGGCACGTATGTGTTTAAGAGAATGCCATTTGGTCTATGTAATGCACCTGCGACTTTTCAAAGGTGTATGATGGCTATTTTTACTGACATGATTGAAAGATTTGTACAAGTGTTCATAGATAATTTTTCTGTGTTTGGGTGTTCTTTTGATAATTATTTAATTAACCTTGATAAAGTGCTTGCTAGGAGTGAAGAGACAAACTTGGTGCTAAACTGGAAAAAGTGTCATTTCATGGTATGTGAAGGTATAGTCTTGGGGCACAAGGTGTCCAAAAATAGTTTGCAGGTGGACAAAGCAAAGGTGGAATCGATTGAAAAATTGCCCCCACCGACATCCATCAAAAGCATTTGCAGTTTCTTGGGCCATGTAGGTTTTTATCGTCATTTCATTAAAGATTTTTCAAAAATTTCTTCTCCTTTGTGCAGGCTGCTTGAGAAAGATATCCCCTTCATGTTTGATGATGCCTGTCTAAAAGCATTTGAGGAGCTGAAGGGAATATTGGTGACTGCACCACTTATCATTGCCCCGGATTGGGCGCAGCCATTTGAGTTGATGTGCGATGCGAGTGACATACCAATCGGAGCTGTTTTGGGGAAAAGGAGGGATAAATATTTTCACTCCATTTATTACGCGAGCAAAACTCTGAATCCAGCCCAGATGAACTACATTGTCACTGAAAAACAGTTGCTTGCAATGATGTAGGAGTTTCACAAGTTCAGATCCTATCTAGTGGGAACCAAAGTCATCGTCTACACAGATCATTCAGCTATATGGTACTTGTTTGAAAAGAGAGACGCCAAGCCAAGGCTAATATGATGGTTCCTTCTCTTGCAAGAATTTTACTTAGAGACCCGAGATCGAAAAGGGACAGAGAATCAATTGGTTGATCACTTGTCCATATTAGAAAATCGGAGCCATGTAGTTGAAAAGGGGTCGATCAAAAAAACATTTCATGATGAGCAATTATTATCAATCACCTCGAGTGAAGCCCTGTGGTATGCAGATTATGTGAATTTTATTGCAAGTGGGGTGACGCCACCAGAATTGACACCCGATAATAGAAGAAGGTTTCTACATGATGTGAGGCTCTACATGTGGGATGAGTCATTTCTATATAACCAGTGCGCATATCAGTTGGTACGAAGGTGTGTTCCTAAGGAGGAGATGAATGCAATATTGCATGACTTTCATGCTTCTCCATATGGAGATTACCATGGTGGGGACAGAACTGCCCAAAAAGTGTTGCAATCGGGATTCTATTGGCCAAAATTATTTAAGGATGCACACGCCTTTGTTAAAAAGTGTGGCAAGTGCCAAAGAACCGGAACAATCACGAAGAAGCACAAAATGCCTTTGCGAATTATTCTGGCAGTAGAGCTATTTGATGTTTGAGGGATTGATTTCATGGGACCATTCCCATACTCTAATAGTCACAGGTACATCTTGGTGGCAGTCGACTATGTGTCTAAGTGGGTGTAGGCCATTGTACTTCCTAATAATGACGCAAAGGTAGTGTAAACTTTGTAAAGAAGCGCATCTTCACACGCTTTAGGACTCCATGGGTGCTGATAAGTGACAGAGGAATTCACTTCTGTAACAATTTGTTGAATAATATTCTAGAAAAGTATGAGAATTAAGCACAAGGTTTCCACCGCTTATCACCCCCAAACAAGTGGTCAAGTGAAAGTGTCAAACAAAGAGGTGAAGTAGATTCTGGAAAAAACGGTAAGTGGAAAATAGGAAGGACTGGCCGAAAAGCTGGACGACGCATTATGGGCATATCGAACTGCATACAAGACCCCCATAGGTACTTCTCCATATAAGTTGGTTTATGGGAAGGCATGCCACTTTCCCGTCGAACTTGACCATAAAGCCTATTGGGCGATTAAAAAGCTAAATATTGATATGGACTTAGCCGGCGAGAAGAGGTTGCTACAACTCAATTAGCTTGATAAATTTCGGTTGTACACATATGAAAATGCCAAATTGTATAAAGAAAAGACTAAGAGGTGGCGTGATAAGCACATCCAACATCGCAAGTTTGAGCCAGGTCAAGAAGTTCTCTTGTTCAACTAGAAGTTGAAGCTTTTCCCCGAAAAGCTTAAGTCTCGATGGGCAGGTCCTTTCGTGGTGGTAAGTGTGAGGCCTCATGGAGCGGTGGAATTGTGTGATAGGAACTCAAGTAGTACTTTCTTGGTAAATAGGCAGCGAGTGAAATATTATTGGAGTGGTGACATTGCGCATCACAAGACCTCGGTGGACTTGGCTGATGCTTGAAAAACGTGTTGAGTCGTGCCGCGACGTTAAATCAGGCGCTTGTTGGGAGGCAACCCAATTTTTAATGCTTTCGTTGATTTTTTATTTTTATTTTTTATTTTTAAAAAAATTATTTTTATTGTGTTATGTTTTTAGTATAGCTTTTGATTTTCTAGGAGCATGAGAAGCAAAGTCATTGCAAGCAAAAGAAAGCAAGATGGTTGAACTAAGTGTGGGGTACCCGCATAAAGGACTATACTTGGGAGAAGTCTGAGTACCCCGTGAGTTGCTATTGCTTCGGCCTTTGGCCTTTCAGGAAGTTTCTTGTTCATCCTTGTTATTTTTACTTTATTTTTGCATTAGAGATAATGTACAATTTTAAGTGTGGGGGTGGGAGAAGACTGTTTGAGAGGTTTCTTGTGCTATGTTATGTATGTTAAAAAAATATTAGTTAGAAATAATTTCTCTTGGTTTTTCTTATGGACACGGTTCTTTTCCAAGGGATGACTTTTGAATCGGGTAGTAGTTTTTTCTTGTAAGTAGAATTTTTTTAAAAAAAATAATTTGGACTTTTTCGACGATGGATTTCTTAGACATTTTTCTTGAGGGAGTAAAGTCTAAAGAACAAAGATATAAAAAGATTTTTCTTTTATTTTTAGAACCGATAATGGAATGAGAAGAACTTGAGTATTTATGCTTTTTGACATATTTTATGCCGGTACTTAAAGACGTAATATTTGAGCTGATTATCTTCTTTGTGTTCTAGGTGCCCACATGCCTTAGAGAATATATGTGACTTTATTTTGACGCTTAAGTTCATTTGTTGACTCCTGTAATTACTTTCATGTGTTGAATTAATATGATGACTATGCTTAGTTGTTTAACTTGAGTGTCGGGTCTGAACAGTCTGGAGTGAATCATGTGTATTATGTGATGTGGGGCTTAGTTACATTCTGTGTTAGTCTAGAACTTTCTCCGTGTGTTAATCGAAGCAAAATAAGTAAGCTTTGTGAGTCTTGGAGATGATGTAGGTGTTTCTTTGATTTTCCATTGAGCTAGTATGCCACCATAAATAAAATTGATCCTTAGATAGCCCATTTGAGCCTATAAACCTTTTCTTTGGCACCCACATTACAAGCCGATTCCCATTTTATTTTTAATCAGATCTTTTGAACCTTTGCCTCCAAAAGCACTTAAGTCTCTAGAAGAATAAGGTGAGAGTTGAGGTAGCTTTTGAGTAGAACCACAGAAAGGCCAAAAGGTACACGTATGTTTTGAAAGATCATTAGCCGGGCAACCCAATTATGGAGAGTTTTGAAAAACAAAATAGAAAATACACCTTCTACTCCTCTTAATCCGAGCTAGTAAATGCATAGCTGTGTTTAAAGAAGAATGGCCAAATTGGATATGATTTCGTGGCATTGCTTGAATTGGTCATGAATAGTATGTATTTGAAAGTTAAGTGTAGTGTATTAAAGTGCTTAGGAGGGTTAGTCACTATACCCAAATATATCCTACCCATCCCTTAGCGTACATTACAACCTGGAAAGACCTAATTGATCCGGGACTTCACAAACTTAGATTAGTAGAGACATACACTATGGGCAAGCCTATGGTACGACCTCGGGATGCACATGAATTTCTTTGTGAGAGTGAGCGAATTGTTTTTTCATGTGTAAGTTCTTAAATTATACTTGAATATATATTTAAATGTGTGGACTAATTTCTCTCTTTAATTGTGGTGAGAGCACATAATTTACAAAGGATTGGTAAAGTCCGAGCATTTTGAATTGACACAAGAAATGAGTCATAGAAAGGAATATATTGGAGTCGTCTTTTGAGGTTATNCTTTTTGACATATTTTATGCCGGTACTTAAAGACGTAATATTTGAGCTGATTATCTTCTTTGTGTTCTAGGTGCCCACATGCCTTAGAGAATATATGTGACTTTATTTTGACGCTTAAGTTCATTTGTTGACTCCTGTAATTACTTTCATGTGTTGAATTAATATGATGACTATGCTTAGTTGTTTAACTTGAGTGTCGGGTCTGAACAGTCTGGAGTGAATCATGTGTATTATGTGATGTGGGGCTTAGTTACATTCTGTGTTAGTCTAGAACTTTCTCCGTGTGTTAATCGAAGCAAAATAAGTAAGCTTTGTGAGTCTTGGAGATGATGTAGGTGTTTCTTTGATTTTCCATTGAGCTAGTATGCCACCATAAATAAAATTGATCCTTAGATAGCCCATTTGAGCCTATAAACCTTTTCTTTGGCACCCACATTACAAGCCGATTCCCATTTTATTTTTAATCAGATCTTTTGAACCTTTGCCTCCAAAAGCACTTAAGTCTCTAGAAGAATAAGGTGAGAGTTGAGGTAGCTTTTGAGTAGAACCACAGAAAGGCCAAAAGGTACACGTATGTTTTGAAAGATCATTAGCCGGGCAACCCAATTATGGAGAGTTTTGAAAAACAAAATAGAAAATACACCTTCTACTCCTCTTAATCCGAGCTAGTAAATGCATAGCTGTGTTTAAAGAAGAATGGCCAAATTGGATATGATTTCGTGGCATTGCTTGAATTGGTCATGAATAGTATGTATTTGAAAGTTAAGTGTAGTGTATTAAAGTGCTTAGGAGGGTTAGTCACTATACCCAAATATATCCTACCCATCCCTTAGCGTACATTACAACCTGGAAAGACCTAATTGATCCGGGACTTCACAAACTTAGATTAGTAGAGACATACACTATGGGCAAGCTTATGGTACGACCTCGGGATGCACATGAATTTCTTTGTGAGAGTGAGCGAATTGTTTTTTCATGTGTAAGTTCTTAAATTATACTTGAATATATATTTAAATGTGTGGACTAATTTCTCTCTTTAATTGTGGTGAGAGCACATAATTTACAAAGGATTGGTAAAGTCCGAGCATTTTGAATTGACACAAGAAATGAGTCATAGAAAGGAATATATTGGAGTCGTCTTTTGAGGTTATGATATTAGAAGAAGTCGCACAAATATTTTAAATAGTCTTGGCATGGGTCTACTTTTAAATAAAGATGTCAATAGTTCTTATGTTGAGTTCTAAGTGTTGGTATAATGCATTGTCATTGGTATGATGCTTGAGTATATTTTGAAAATGTGTCTCTTGCCATCGTACTTAATTTATAAGTTGCTCGAGGACGAGTAAGAGTTTAAGTGTGGGGTGTTGATAAACGACCAAAAATGCATATTTTTCAGTGTACTTTCATCTTATAACTTGTGTGGTTACGGTAGGTTACATGTATTTTTATAGTGAATTATGCTCATTACGTGCATTCTTATGTGTAGGAGCAAGCTGAACGAAATATGAGCAAAAGAAGTTGATTTGTGACCAAAAGACACAAGAAGGACTTTGTTCGTTCACTCTCGTGTGCACACGAGAGAGTGAACGAGCTATTGAGAAAAAACTTGGAAAAATAACAGCGAAGTATAGCAAAAAGGCATGGAAGTGCACGAGAGACCTAGAATAAAAAGAAAAGGAGAAGAACTTAGCTCGTTTACTTTCGTGTGAGCACGAGAGAGTGAACGACTAACCTAATAAGGTTGTTTCGAAGTGGGCTTGTATTATTTCCCTCCATGCTAACCCTACCCCATATAAATAGTTTTTAAAGTAACTTTTGAGGGGGGGCATGATTTTTGAGAGAAACAAAAGTACGAAACACTCGGGAGCACGTGATTGATCAATTCTTCCATTCTTCTTCTAGTTATTCATTGATTTTATGTTTGAAAATATTATTTTTGATGATTGTATGAACATGAGTGGCTAAGAACCCTATTATTCTAGGGTCATGGGTGCTACATGAATGTTGACGTTTGAAGTTTAAATTGACGAGTTTGATTTTATCATATTGGATTGTTTATTTAATTTTGTTCTTAATTATTTTACTGAGTAGCTAACAGTGAAATACTATCTGCGAATCTAGAGTTGAACTCGAAAGTGGAAATTCTAGATTGCATATAGAATTAAATAGAACAATTTCTTGAACTCGGACATCGGAAAACAGATTCGCAATTAGGATAGAAATATACTTAATTACCTTGCTTGGTGGGGAGTTCTTGGAGGGAAGGATGCCGAGGGTCATTTGGAAACAGCCTCTCTATCCCAGGGTAGGGGTAAGGTCTGCGTACACACTACCCTCCCCAGACCCCACTAGTGGGATTATACTGGGTTGTTGTTGTTGTTGTTGTTGTACCTTGCTTGGTTGAAATACAGGAAGTGTAAATGCATTCTTATTAATCTTAATTCCATAGACATATAGGCATTAAGTTAGCTTGAATAGGCTAGTAAGAACTCGACAAATTCTTATGAGCAATATCAACCTTGGCAATCAACGATCCAGATAAATCAATTTGTCATTTTAACCCAAAAATGCAACAAGATTGTTAGCTAGCCTACGGCCCTAGAATACTTTCTCCTACTGATTTGTATTTGAAATTGCTTAAGTGTTGTGGTCGATTTCTAGTTATTTCATTACTTGTTAGTTTCTTAGGTAGCAAATTAGTCACTTACATATTTTGTGAGAAATCTCTTGAATCAATAAGTTATTTGAGTTTGAATCAGTCAAAAGTTAATCATAAGTCTCTATGGGAACGATACTCTACTCACTACTCTATTACTTGATGACCACGTATACTTGCGTAAGTGTGTTTGGTCGCACCAAGTTTTTTGAGCACGAGAGAGTGAACGAGCAAAGTCTTTCTTATGTCTTTTGGTCACGAATCAACTTCTTTTGCTCATATTTCGTCCAACTTGCTGCTACACATAAGAATGCACGTAATGAGCATAATTCACTACAAAAAATCATGTAACATACCGTAACCACATAAGTTATGAGATGAAAGTATGCCGAAAAATATGCATTTTTGGTCGTTTATCATTATCCTTGCTCGGAGCAGATTATACGATCTTTTGTGCCTTGTTGGATTATGTGAATTCTTGCCTCATATTTTACTTGGCTTCTAAAAAAATATGAATATGAAATTCAATGCTAGAAATCATGATTCGGCTTATTATAACTTGATTAAATTTGATGGACTTTTTGTGAAACTGTTATTATGCTAAATTCGGTTATCACTATACCTAATCACGAATACATTGCTACGACCGTTATTGTTGAGATACTTGGGTTCCATACTTGAGTTGAAGATCACTTTAGAGATTTGTTGAGACACTTGAGCAATGGGGTTCTTGAGGTCTATTGAATTATTTAATGTGATTCTCGTTCGCGTGGCATATTTTGCTTAACCACTCTTCTTGATGTTATCTGTGCTTCCTGCCTTACTGGTTGTTGACGTATATATACATATGCTTGGTGAGGAAGAGTGTAAAGTACTAAAGGTGATATCGTACCATTATTATACATTATCATATGAGAAAGAGTGTAAATCATAAAGGGTGATGTCGTGTCATTTCATATACATTATCATGTACGGAGAATAATGTTGTGCCATTTTATTTACATTATCATGTGAGAACGACAGTAAAAGTACGAAGGGTGATGACGTGTCATTACATTATATTATCATGTGAGGACAAGAGTAAAAGTACGAAGGGTGATGTCATGCCATTATTTTTATATTATCATGTGTTCATGGCACGAATGGTGTTTTCGTGCAGGCGAGGACGAGAAAAATGCATTATATTGTGATATATTTTTCTTGTGTATATGTTTATATATTTATCTTGAGTTGTTACTATTGCACCTATATTTTCTATGATGCTTGTGGTTGTCACATCTTTGCCTTTTTCCTTATTTACTATTATTCTATATGTGCCTTTTATTTGTTACTTATTGTTACGTTCATGTCTACCTTCTTGTTTGTTTTATGTACATCTATGCCTTTTTGCGTTTGTTGTAATTTCACTAAACCTTCTACCTCATTAGATGTTGAAACCTATGTTCTTCTACCTTACTTGTTATCACTACTTTTGTGCCTCATATCTCGTCTATTACTATTTTTCATATGCTTCCGACTTGTTTATTACTGCTATTTGTGCACTCTTTACTTCATACTTATTATTATTGGTATTTCTTTTACCTGATTGGTATTGTCATACATATGCTCAGTGAGGATGACATAAATGTAAGAAAAGTGTTGCCGTACCAATCGATTTGCCATACATACACGTATTTGGTGAGGATGAGATAAATGCATGAAGGGTGTTGCCGTGCCATTTGAGTTGATTTCTTGAACACATTCCTCATACTGTGGAGTTCGTGGATTTACTATTTTTGCTTGGTGGTTATCATTTTAAGAAAAGGATTGCTTGTGATATTGAGAGAACTTACCGTGATTTCTTTTTTCAATCATTACTACTTTGCATATTTGTTCTTGTACTCTTCTATGTTATTTTTAGTATTATTTCTATTGCAAATTTACTGCACATGTTATATTCGTGAGTATCTTTTAACTTAAAAATCTCGCTACTACTTCACCAAGGTTAGTCAAGATATTTACTGGGTACATGGGGTCGGTTATACTCATGCTACACTTCTGCATCTTGCGTGCAGATCTTGGAGCTGTATAGCAGTGGAAGACGGAGCCTTGCATTGAAGACGTATCCGCACTCCAGATACCAGCTACCAATTATTCCCGCTAGTTTAGGATTTATATTTCTATTATGTAAATTTCGAATAGATGATGTATCTTTTCTCAAGCTGAAATTGTTATCTTATTTGTAGTCGCTCGTATCTTGTACTACCAGTCTTTGAGATATTGTATGAAATTCGATTATATTATTTGTTGATCATTTTTATTTCATTAGAATTGTATTGATTGCTATTGGGCTTACATAACGGGTTGAGTTAGGTGTCATTGCGACTAGGTAAATTTTGGATCGTGACATAAAGTATCACAATTAGTTATTCTCTTAAAAAAATATAGATCTCACACCTCATACTTATGCAAGGCCCAATTCCCTTAGTCATAACTTGAGATTATGCATTTGAGAAGGTTTAAGGAATATTTAGATATAATTTAGTACCTTTAGCATCCACATCAATAGTAATTTTTGAAAATAATAGATCAAGAAGAAGAATATGTGACTAAATAAAAGCGATTTGGGAGATGGTGAGTCACCTATCAAACTAAGGGATAATTATTAAAAGTTTGCTGATGGTAGGGATAAATTTGGTTGGATAGTATAACGATAGGGATAAATTTGGTCGAATAGTATAACATAGGTTAAATATAGATAATATTCGAAAGTAGAATGGTAATTCTGGACCTTTCTCAAATATTTTATTCTATTTATGTGTCATTTTTATTTTCAAAAATAATTACTACTAAGGATAAAATAAGAAATAAATAATTAATTTTATCTTAAACTTTTAAAATAATAAATAATTTGAGATAACTATTTTTAAAATATTTAAGACGGGGGAGTAATATTTTGACGTTACTTTGGTTGCTGACTCCGTATAATGCAACACATGTCATATGAGGGTCCGACTATCATAAATTCTTGAATATATGCGGGACAGATAATCAAACAAATCTGGACCATTTATTACTTAATGGGACAGGTGTAATAAGTTCAATAGCCAATTGGAGAAACTGGAAATATTAGTTACCGAAGAGTAGCAAAATCCGAGATATTCCATCTCCTCATCAATAAAAGCCAAACTAGGANTATTATTGGTATTTCTTTTACCTGATTGGTATTGTCATACATATGCTCAGTGAGGATGACATAAATGTAAGAAAAGTGTTGCCGTACCAATCGATTTGCCATACATACACGTATTTGGTGAGGATGAGATAAATGCATGAAGGGTGTTGCCGTGCCATTTGAGTTGATTTCTTGAACACATTCCTCATACTGTGGAGTTCGTGGATTTACTATTTTTGCTTGGTGGTTATCATTTTAAGAAAAGGATTGCTTGTGATATTGAGAGAACTTACCGTGATTTCTTTTTTCAATCATTACTACTTTGCATATTTGTTCTTGTACTCTTCTATGTTATTTTTAGTATTATTTCTATTGCAAATTTACTGCACATGTTATATTCGTGAGTATCTTTTAACTTAAAAATCTCGCTACTACTTCACCAAGGTTAGTCAAGATATTTACTGGGTACATGGGGTCGGTTATACTCATGCTACACTTCTGCATCTTGCGTGCAGATCTTGGAGCTGTATAGCAGTGTAAGACGGAGCCTTGCATTGAAGACGTATCCGCACTCCAGATACCAGCTACCAATTATTCCCGCTAGTTTAGGATTTATATTTCTATTATGTAAATTTCGAATAGATGATGTATCTTTTCTCAAGCTGAAATTGTTATCTTATTTGTAGTCGCTCGTATCTTGTACTACCAGTCTTTGAGATATTGTATGAAATTCGATTATATTATTTGTTGATCATTTTTATTTCATTAGAATTGTATTGATTGCTATTGGGCTTACATAACGGGTTGAGTTAGGTGTCATTGCGACTAGGTAAATTTTGGATCGTGACATAAAGTATCACAATTAGTTATTCTCTTAAAAAAATATAGATCTCACACCTCATACTTATGCAAGGCCCAATTCCCTTAGTCATAACTTGAGATTATGCATTTGAGAAGGTTTAAGGAATATTTAGATATAATTTAGTACCTTTAGCATCCACATCAATAGTAATTTTTGAAAATAATAGATCAAGAAGAAGAATATGTGACTAAATAAAAGCGATTTGGGAGATGGTGAGTCACCTATCAAACTAAGGGATAATTATTAAAAGTTTGCTGATGGTAGGGATAAATTTGGTTGGATAGTATAACGATAGGGATAAATTTGGTCGAATAGTATAACATAGGTTAAATATAGATAATATTCGAAAGTAGAATGGTAATTCTGGACCTTTCTCAAATATTTTATTCTATTTATGTGTCATTTTTATTTTCAAAAATAATTACTACTAAGGATAAAATAAGAAATAAATAATTAATTTTATCTTAAACTTTTAAAATAATAAATAATTTGAGATAACTATTTTTAAAATATTTAAGACGGGGGAGTAATATTTTGACGTTACTTTGGTTGCTGACTCCGTATAATGCAACACATGTCATATGAGGGTCCGACTATCATAAATTCTTGAATATATGCGGGACAGATAATCAAACAAATCTGGACCATTTATTACTTAATGGGACAGGTGTAATAAGTTCAATAGCCAATTGGAGAAACTGGAAATATTAGTTACCGAAGAGTAGCAAAATCCGAGATATTCCATCTCCTCATCAATAAAAGCCAAACTAGGATATTAGTGGTAGTAAAAAAAACATAACTTTTCTTGAGGGCACTCTCGATCATATCGAACGATCGGAAAGGCTTGTCATTAATACCACACTCTTTATGACCCCTTTTCGTGGGAAAGGGCCCATTGTTTTCTCACGTGCTCATCATTTTTTTTAAATTCTATATACTCATTAATTATTACCACCTTCCCGGCCCCCTGCACTTAATTAGAAAAAACAAGAACATCATTCAGACCTCTCTCTGTAACAGTATTCTTGTATAATAACACTTTATTATAAAAGTTAAATTTTTTCAGAATTAATTTTTATGTTATGTTATAATATATGTTCTCTATAACAGCATTTCGCTATAACATCCAAAAATATTCAAAACAAACGACGTTGTTCCACAGAAGTTTGATTGTAGTTGGTTTGGCCAAGCTTCTAAAATTAATTTAGGGAAAAGGGTCAATATACCTCTCTACTTTTGAATTGTCTATATTTAACCTCTGTTATACTATCGGGCTAAATTTACCCCTACCGTTATACTATCAGGCCAAATTTATCTCTACAATCAGCAAACTTTAAAAAATTACCCCATGATCTGTTAAGTAATCCAAAATCTCCCAAATTCCTTTTATTTAAATCACATGTTGTTCTTCTTACTCCATTATTTTCAAAAATTATTATTGATATGAATGTTAAAAGTTACTAGACTATATAAATTATTCATAATTATTTTTAGTTACAAATGCACTCACTTCTCTTCTTGTAATAATGGGTTTGGAATTGGTTTAAAACTTTATTTATTTTTCAATCATATACACACCGTACAATTTAGTGAGTGTAGTTATTGTGTATTATATGCAGCTGATCATCATGTATGTACCTGTATATTCAAATATATTTTGTCATTGCCTGGTTAATATAGAGTTCGATCGACTAACTTAAGAGTACACAATGTGTAGGCATTTGATTAAAGCAAAGCTGAATTTGACAATGTGAAGTCTCAGAAAAACTTCAACTTCAATCACTAATACTTATAAAGTCTCCATACATTTGGTGCAACGAATTCATGAAAATTGGAATGTTGTAAATATTTTTAGAATTTAGAAAAGTTACCTAATTTGGATTTTTAATTTACTACACTTTGTTTATTAACAGTTGTATTATCTAATATTTTTTCTCTTATTTTTTTCTCCAATTCAGAAAGTAGGTAAATGCCAATTATTTCGAAAATAGTGAATCAAGAAGAAGAATCAGTAACTTAATTAAAATAATTTAGGAGATTCAGGGTCACCTAACGGACTGAGGGGTAATTTTTTAAAGTTTACTGATTGTATGGATAAATTTGGCCCGATAGTGTGACGGTAGGGGCAAATTTGGTCCGATAGTATAATGGAGATTAAATGTAGACAATATCTTAAAGTAGAGGGGTATATTTGGCCCTTTTCCCATTAATTTATTTTGAGAAATATTTTTTTCGAATGGTGAGAATAATTTTTGTTTGACTAATTAATTGGAAAAGCAATGCTGAGCAATAATTGGTATTTGACTAAACTTTTAAAAAGTGCATTTGTGTGTATTTTCTCAAAAGTTTTTTTTAAAAAAAAGTATTTTTTGGGGAGACGCTATTTTATTTTGCTTCTGCTTCTACTCCAAAATACTTTTTTCCTTCTAAAAGCTTGGCGAAACACTTACTACGTGTTTGGACATAAAATTATAATTTTTGAAAAAATATTGCAGTTTTGTTAGTAGAAAAAAATAATTTTTGAAAATTTTGAAAAAGTGGCTAAAACCAAAAATTTCATAAACCTTACAAAATTTCATGGACAAATATATATATTTTTATTTTTAAAAAAGCTTTTTTACGGACAAACAGATCCTTAAACTTCCAAAATAAAAAAGGCAATACGTTTTGAGGTGGAGAAACTTTGCCGAACAAGCTACTATAACATACCCAAGAATCCCGATCCAACTGAAACTCCAGTGTGTCAAAAAAAGAAAAAGTAAAACAAATAAATAAAAGGAACAGCTGTGCATAGTCTATAGATAGAGTGAAAGGACTCTTAACCAGAAGTGCGCCTCCATTATGACTATTAGCCTCTGTTAATCTTTTGATTCTTCAGTCAGGTTCCCCATTACTCTTACTTCATTCTTTAACTTGTTCTTTTTCTTTAATTTTCTTATACACACACACACACACTCACTCCCTCTGTTTTTCTGTTTTTCTGTTTTTTTGACTGCTTTGGAATCTCAGATCTTTATATTCTGCAATGTGATTCACTCCTTTTT
>AWOL01S0221575.1:0-16577 GCA_000715115.1 Nicotiana otophora
GAAATAGTCAACGGTACTAACCCCGCATGCGTAAGAGAAAACTACAAATTAAAAGTCAATTAGGAAAAAAGGCATGACCCTATATATATTTTAGTCGGATACTGAGATACAATGCAGAATACTGCCACACTGCATTTCGTAATAGACGAGAGATTTATTATCTTCCAAATGTCGTCCACGGAAGTACAACCTCTGCTTATAAAATTGAATCCCCTCCTTTTCTTTAATGGCGGCCTTAACATCTGCAACGGTATCATCAGCTTCAACCATTATCTTGAGTTTGGGACGAATAAAAAAAGCCACAGAGATTTGTGTTATTGGTGCATATCGCAGGATTAAGGTAGAACCTTGCTTGATTTCCACAGAAAGAAGAGTCTGTGAATCTCTTAGAATTCCCCCATCTTTCTTCAACAGCTTCTGTTTCTTAAATGGAATTCCTTTTTCAGAAACAGAAGTTTCTTCAACAGCTTCTCCATCTCTTGGCAAAAGCACTTCCACAACTACGACCATTAGGTTATGGGTTTGAAAAAGTGTGAAAAAATTACAGATCCTCCTAATTTAGAGGTGTATAAAAAAAATGGAATTCCTTTTTCCTCTTGAATATATGCTTTCACTGCAGCTATAGTGTCATTTGGTTCGACCATTATATTTGACCAAAAACTATAACTTTTGAAAAAAAAATTATATTTATATGTAATGTTGGAGTTTTTAGTCAAAATTATCCTTTATCTTTGGGGGTAAGTCTAACTTTGTCCTTTATCTATTGCCCTGAGCACTTATTATCCTTTAAGTTTGCTAAACTTGAGCAGGTTTAGTCCATTTAACAAAACACCCAAAGGGAGACCTAAAAGCTAACACTCATTTCACTGAGTCAATTGGATAAAGAAACTTTCAGTACTTAAATTTTGCAGAACTAATGTAGTGAACCTAAATCTGTTTAACGGGCCGGGTTAACCCGGTTCTGGACCGATAGTAAACCGGACCGTCCCGAACCAGTGGAAGGGGGACGGGTAGGGCTGGGTTTGGGGTTTAGTCCGTATATATTTGTTTACCGTTAATCAGACCGGTCAAACCCGATCAATAAAAATTTCGTGATTCTAATGACCTAGTGAAGGGCCGATAGGCAGGGCCTAGTCCAGCAAGAACAAATTCAATTAAATCATCATTAGGAATCAGATGTTGTAATGCAGCTAATCTATCAGTGATTCCTTTGGTCTTTTGTACATAGGCATGAATATTTGTGTTGTCACGACGCAAGGTATGCAATTGCATCTTGAGTTCACGAATTAGTGGCTTCGATCCTGAAGCATATGCAGCAACAAGTTTATCCCAAGTTGCACGAGCAGTCTCTGCTCCAACTAATTGAGGCAGAATATTTTCAGAAACTGATGCAATAATCCAACTTAGCACAAGTTGGTCTTCTCGTACCCATACTTTGTAAGCCGGATTTAACGTATTCTGATCAAGAAATTATGTCGGAATTGGCTCGGTACCATCAATATGATTGTTGAAACCACAACCACATGCCATTGGCATAAACTGTGTCTTCCACAACAGGAAGTTTGATGATGTAAGTTTTACCGGTAGTTGATGCGCAAGATTTGGTAAGGGCATAAAAGGAGATGTGGGAAATTCAGCGTGTGTGGTTGGTGTAGTAGAGGTCGACGAGGAGGTGATATCATCCCCCATATCAAGAACGTCTTCGTTCTCTGTTACTGGAATTTTTTTTTGCCCTGGGTTGATTAAACCACTTAATGCTCTGATACCATAAAAAGTTCTTTCATTCACTACTTGTCATGTGTGATTACAACATGAATATATATATATATATATATATATATATATGGGGTTCCATGATGCATAAGACTCCTAAGTCCATAGACATACAGAGAGCAATATAATACAAGTATGTATACTACAGGGAACCTAAACCAACAACAAATAGATAACTTTAACTAAGATTCTAGTTGGTCTAGGATTATTCTTTACCTAGATGATATAATTTGACTTGACATAAGATTTAATATAAAAAAAGAAGACTTTCGAAACATTTTCTCCTAAAAGGTTATTTCTAAATATAGAAATGTATCATCTTTTAACAAAGTAATAAGAAAAATATGTTATTTAAATTGAAACGGATGACGTACTCTCGATATAAATTTTCAATTTTGTTACCCATAATGGCATGCAAATCTAATCATTTTCCATTTTAGAGAGCACCTTCTAGGGCCATTTTGGTATGCCTTAAAAAGTCTTTATTTTTAAACTTGTGTATGGTCAAATATCTTAATATAAAATGAAATAAAAAAGAGTCTTTTTATCATATGAACTTCTAACAAGTTTAACAAATTAAAACAGCTGCAATAGTAACATTTTCGAGATCCGTATCAAATTAAAATATACTTAATTGAGTATTGCGTTCTCATCGTCGTGCCAAATCAATTTAACTTGAGTAAACTTTATCTAATGTTAATCATTTCATTTTTTGAAAAACCTTGTTAGAAATTGAAGATACTAATGTAAGATCCATACCAACAGCGGCATTCGTGCACGAGTCAATACATTCACGTGATTCCTGTAGCCAAAATTTTCTGTGTATCGAATTTGGTTGCATAAATTTACAGGATATGGAAACAAATACTTCAAGAAACTAGATGTCAAGTTGGAAGAACTAGACAGAACAACTCTTGAGGGATACAAATTTAAATGTGTTATCTACTTAAAAGCTAGTGAAGAAAACATGATTAGTCAGAAACAAATTAAAACTGAAACAAAACCGCGACTCCGTTTATGTTATTTATTCAACTCAATATGCTGGACGGTAGATAATAGTACGCCTCATCAGTTTTAGCTATCAATATGCTCGACTGTAGATATGCTGGACCCTTTTCCTCTTGAATGTATGCTTTTGCTGCAGCTATACTGTCATCCGATTCAACCATTAAGGGTGTGTTTAGTACGAGGAAAATATTTTTGTAAATTAAAAATGAGTGGTTTTATCACTTATTTTTCCTTATTTGGTTGGTGAGTGAAAACCTTTTTTCGAAAAATATTTTCTAGTATTTTGTTAGAGAGTAGGGGTTGGTGGGGATGGGAAATAGGGCGAAAAAGGTTGGAAAAAAGTTTTGGAAAGTATTTTTCATAAAAAAAAAAAAACCTAAGAGAAAAACTTTAGATTCTGAGCCCCATATGCCATATTCAACAACCCTTGTTTTTTAAAAGAAATCCCCTGTGCTCTTGAGTGTAAGCTTTTACTACAGCTGTGATATAATCAACCATCGGAGTAAAAGAAGGACGACAATCTTTAATCTTTATTATTGTTTATACTGTCTTGAAGCCGAAATTTCATTAAAAGAGATTTTGGTAATGAACGCCATTTAATCACGCCTTTGTAAGTGTCATCATAAATAATGATTTGCATTGTTCGATTCAATGACCGTGGATCTTTGACAACATCAGCGGCCTGGATTTGCATTGTTCGACTGACGTACGTTGGAAAGCTTTTAAAAATTTAGAAATTAAAACGTTTAAATGTACCGAGAGACACTGACAAAAAGTCCCTCGAAATAGTGAATTTGGATTTATCCATCACTACTCTTGCGTAGGTAAACTAATATTTAGTAGTAGCTCGCATTGATTTGCGTTACTGGTACATATATATCAAAAAAAGAGTAGATAGAAATTTTCTTGATTCCCAAAATTAACATTAGGAGTCCTGTGTTTTTAAGTCAAAATAATTTTTAAGTTATTTTGTAGTATTTGAATAAAGTAAAAAAAAAAATTTAAACACTTATTTTTAAGCTAAAATGACAAAAACAAGTCAAAAGTCAAAAACTAGAATTATAACTTATGAGTTAAAAACTATATTAGCTTAAAAGTCACATAAAATACGGTATCGAAAGGGGCTCGATCTAGTTTGTGCATCTCCCGAAACTCAACCACATTCATCCAAAAGTTTGTGTTTTTTAAAAGAAAACCCATTTTCCTGTTGAAGATAAAAGGATCTAATTAAAAAATGTGCAGCCTCCACAAAAAATACTAACCTCCCTTATAGTTTATAATATTATACTTGTCTCCCTATTAGAAGAAGAAAAGTACATATGAATTTGATCGTGATAATAGCTTATATGAAACTAAATGATAAAACCTGAGTAAAATAAAAAAAAAGCTCATCTTATCAAGATTAGTTGACCCAAAAATTAAAAAGATAGTCGAAAACTAATCTAAATTGCGAATAATTGGCCTTTGCAGATATATATTTTACCAAAAAAAAAAAAAATCATGAAGCTTCTCAATCAATTTTTTAAATAAATAAACCTGATAACCCACATGATATGCAGGGAAAAATAACTGTTTTAAGATTCAATTAAAACAAAACACGACCCTATCTGGCCAGATACTGATAGTGCCATACTAAACAACCGCCCATCCATAAGACAAGAACCAGAGTAGAGTCGTACTGAATATTGTACTCCGCGAGAGTCCTATTATCCTCCAATCGCCGTCCCGCTAAGATTAACCTCTGTTTATGAAATCGAAAGCCCTCCTTCTCTTGAATTGCGACCTTAACATCTGCAACATTGTAATCAGACTCAACCATTAACTTTAAAGTGCGTTCAGTCATAGTTTTCACTATGATTCGCATTGTTGGTGCACAACGAAGGAATAAGTAACTATCTGTGGCTCCCAAAGAATTTAGAGTCTGCACATCTCTCAGAACTCCACCATCTTCATTCCGAAGCTTCTGTTTCTTAAAAGAGATGCCTTTTTCCTCTTGAATGTATGCTTTTACTGCAGCTATTGTATCATCTGGTTCAATCATTAGGACAAAAGTATTTGGTTCTAATTCGCGACCATCAGTAGTACCACTTATGCCATCCTCATGTCCAAGCTTCGGTAAAATATATTTTAGCATAGGCCGTTTATTCACGTCACTGTATGTATGATCTCGAATAGTGATTTGCATTGTTCGATTCAATGACCATGGATCTTTTACAATAATAATGAATACAGTGGAAATCGATTTCGACTTTCGTACGATTGATCGAGATGGGATCATAATGGACCAAAGGAAGACCTCGTAATATCGAAATAAGTTCCGAAGATGGTACGAACGAGCTTCAGATTTCAAGTTTAGGTCAAACACCGAGTTCGAAGTCATTATCGAGCTCGGGTCCGAACCGAACTATGATGAAATGTTATGGAATCGAGCTTAAGGGGTAAAGGCCAACCGATACCGAGCCCGAGTCATTACCAGATCCCGAGTCAGCATCGAACTCAAATCCGCATCGAGCTCTAAAAACAATACCGACCAGCACCGAGTTCAATCAAGCTCGAGCTCACACACAAGAGCCGTTGCGACCGCACTAAGGGAGAGAATCTCGACGGAAATTAAGGAAAAACTGATTTATCATGGGTTCCCCACTATGTATTTTTAATTATATTTAAAGTAGGATCCTCCACTATAAAGATGATGGTTATATTCTGTAAAAGGACAGTTTTTTGCTTACATTGTAACTAAAATACCATACACTCATATATTGAAGGGTTATTCTTTTCAGCTTCATAGTTTGAATCATCTTGCTTAGTCTTTAAATCATCCTTTTTCTAACCTTGTGTATTTTTCATTCTTTACAATCCATATTTGATAATTTCTATTTATCCCTACGATTTGTGTTAAGTTATACCACATATCCTTAGAACTACGTACAAATTCAACTATACCCATATTTCGGATAAATAGTTTGGCGCTCACCGCGGGGCTAAGGATAACAGTGGTTAGTTGATACAAATATGCAAAAACAAACCGTTTTGCGCATGCTTCCAGAAGTGCCTTTGATTTTGGATTAGCAACGACTAACTATCAATTAAATGGCCTTACCTATCGACAACGAAGCTGGTCTTCAAGATGAGAACAACAACTTGACACCTAGTATCGAAAGACCGCTTGTCAACGCCGTTGGAGCTCGAATCGAAGTGCCGATAGACATTAATTAGCATGTGGCTATTGAGGCGAACCTACATTCTGAACCTGAAATTATCATTCATGGTGGCACTCGATCTGCAGCTCGAGATACCCATAACATCGAGGAAAATGGCATCAACTTGCGTATGATTTTCGAAATGTTACAAGCTCAACAAGAAGCAATAGTACAGTTGCAGAGTCAAACCCAGATACCGAGTATGCCAGAGCCTAGTCAACCCCGAGAAATCGCTCATACAACGGAACCAGCTATAGTAAGATCAAATGAGCAGGAGTCGGGGACTAATCCCGAAATTGCTAAGTTGTTCGAAGAACCGACCAAACAAATAGAATCGGGAGAAAGGAGGATCGAAGCAAACGACAAAAAGGTAGAAACATATAACTCTAGGGTTGATCAGATCCCGGGGGCACAACCGATATTGAAGGGCTTAGATTCCAAAAAAATCATACAAAAGCCTATCCCCCCAAGCGCGGATCCTAAATCGATCCCACAGAAATTCTGCATGCCCAAGATTCCTAAATGTATTGGAACTACCGACCCCAACGAACATGTCACCTCATACACATGTGCCATCAAAGGGAACGACCTAGAGGATCATGAGATCGAATCCGTATTATTGAAGAAATTTGGTGAAACCCTGTCAAAGGGAGCAATGATATGGTATCATAATTTACCATTTAATTCTATCGATTCTTTTGCCATGCTTGCAAATTCCTTCGTAAAAGCACATGTCGGGGCCATAAAAGTCTAGACCAGGAAGTCGGACCTGTTTAAAGTAAGACAAAAGGATAACGAGATACTAAGGGAGTTCATATCTCGTTTTCAAATGGAACGAATGGATCTGCCACCAAGCACAGACGATTGGGATGTTCAAGCTTTCATTCAAGGTTTGAACGAATGAAGTTCGACGGCTTCACGACAGTTGAAGAATAACCTGATCGAGTACCCAGCTATTACTTAGGCCGACGTGCATAATTGATACCAATCAAAAATTAGAGTCGAAGATGATTAGTTGGGGTCTGAACCTGTTGCTCGAAGGGATATCAATCGAGAACAAGATCCGATCAGGGACCAATATCGACCGTATAGTGGAAACCACAGAATCAATGAATCAAGACGTAACCCCGTAAAAAACAACAAAAGAAATGATAGGAGTCAAGGGTCTCGGGGGCTAATGAACAGAAATGGGTTTGACAGGACTACCGGATCTAAAGAAGCACCACGGTTATCGGAGTATAACTTTAGCATTGATGCATCTGCCATCGTGTCGGCTATCGGCCGCATCAAAGACACTAAATGGCCTCAACCCATGCAGACTGATCTTGCCCAGAGGAATCCCAATCAAATGTGCGAATATCATGGCACCCATGGCCACATAACTGAAGATTGCAGGCAACTAAGAGAAGAGGTAGCCCGGTTATTCAATAAAGGGCACCTTCGAGAATTTTTAAGTGACAGGGCCAAGAACCATTTTAAAAACAGGGATTTCGGCAAACAAAATGAACAAGAAGAATCACAACACATCATCCACATGATCATTGGCGGCGTCGATACCCCTCAAGGGATGGTGCTTAAACGCAATAAGACTTCGGTTATGAGAGAAAAGCGACTTCGAACTTAGGATCACGCACCCATAGGAACTTTGTCTTTTAATGATGAAGATACAGAAGGAGTCATGCAACCTCATAACGATGCACTAGTAATATCCGTACTTATGAATAAAATTAAAGTTAAGTGTGTGTTAATTGATCCAGGTATCTCGACCAACATAATTAGATCGAAGGTTGTAGAACAACTCGGTCTACAGGACCAGGTCATACCTGCAACCCTGGTTCTAAACGAATTCAATATGGCATGTGAAACCACCAAAGACAAGATAAATTTGCCGATAAAAATTGTTGGGACCATCCAGGAAACAAAGTTCCACGTAATCGAAGGCGACATGAGGTAGAACGCCCTTTTTGGAAGGCCATGGATCCACAACATGAGAGTTGTGTCGTCAACCCTGCACCAGGTTCTTAAATTCCCAACATCGAAAGGAGTTAAAATAGTATATGGAGAACAACCGGCCGCTAGAGAAATGTTTGTCGTCGAAGAAGCAATTTTGATTTCCTCACCTTCGTCTGCAAAGAGGTCGGACTCAAAAGGGGAACGAGATACCAAATAGCAATCACAGGAATCAGCTTTAACCCAACCAGAAGATCAGAAGATCGATGAAGATGATGATCAAAGGATCCCTCGATCCTTCATGGTTCTCGATGATTCCAACACTACCCAATCAACGATTGAAGAATTGGAGCAAGTCATACTAATCGAGCACTTGCCCGAACAAAAGGTATACCTGGGAACGTGATTAACCCCCAAACTCAGGAAAAAGCTTATTCAATTTCTTATCGATAACATAGATTGTTTTGCCTGGTTCCATTTAGATATAACAGAGATCCCACCAGATATAATGATGCATCGGCTAAGCTTGGAACCTAGGTTCAAACTGGTGAAGCAAAATAGAAGACCCCAATCCGAGGTAAAGCACGCATTCATAAAGGACGAGGTAACTAAACTTCTCAAAATAGGGTCCATTCGGGAGGTGAAATATCCCGAATGGTTAGCCAATGTAGTTGTAGTCCCTTAAAAAGGGAACAAACTTAGAATGTGTGTAGATTACAAGGATTTAAACAAGGCATGCCCCAAAGATTCGTTTCCACTGCCTAACATCGATCGCATGATCGATGCCACGCCGGCCACGAGGTACTTACCTTTCTCGATGCCTAGTTAACTCCCTGTGCGCAGAGGACCATTTGGCTCATTTGCAGGAAACATTCGATATTTTAAGGAAATACAATATGAAGCTCAACCCCGAGAAATGTGCTTTCATGGTCGGTACTTCATGGTATCAAATCGGGGGATCGAGATCAACCCCGATAAAATTAAGGCCATCGAAGACATCGCCATCGTGGACAGTGTAAAAGTCATGCAGAGGCTAACAAGACGGATTGTTGCCTTAGGCCGATTCATTTCATGGTCGTCAGATCGAAGTCATAGATTTTTCTCTCTACTAAAAAAGAAGAACGATTTTGCTTGGACTCCGGAATGCCAACAAGTATTAGAAGGATTGAAGTGATATCTATCAAGCCCACCACTGCTTCATACTCCAAAAACAGACAAAAAACTTTGCGATTACTTGGCAGTATCGAAAATCACAGTAAGTGGTGTCCTAGTTTGAGAAGAGCAATGAACGCAATTTCCCGTTTATTATGTAAGTCGAACCTTAGGAGAAACGGAAACTAGATATCCACACTTAGAGAAATTGGCACTTGCACTGATAAGCACCTCTATAAATTTAAGACCATACTTTCAATGTCACCCCATATGCGTAGTAACCACTTACCCACTTCGTAATATTTTGCACAAGCCCGAACTATCAGGCCGATTGGCCAAATGGGTCGTCGAGCTCAATGGGTACGATATCGAATATCAACCCCGTACAACCATCAAGTCTCAAATTTTAGTGGACTTCGTGGCTGATTTCACGCCAACCCTTGTACCCGAAGTCGAAAAGGAATTCTTGTTGAAATCGGGTACATCATCAGGGGTATGGATCCTTTTCACAGATGGGGGTTCGAACGTGAAGGGGTCTGGGCTAGGCATCATTTTAAAGCCTCCTACGGGCTATTAGGCAATCTATCAAAACTACTAGGTTGACTAACAACGAGTCCAAGTATGAGGCCATGATTGCAGGTCTCGAGCTAGCTAAAAGCGTGGGAGCATAAGTCATTGAAGCCAAATGTGACTCTTTACTGGTGGTAAATCAAGTAAACAAAACCTTCGAAGTTCGAGAGGATAGAATGCAAAGGTATTTGGACAATCTACAGGTCAGTTTGCACCATTTCAAAGAGTGGACTTTACAGCATGTTCCACGAGAACAAAACAGTGAGGCCGATGCACTTGTAAATTTGGAATCATCGGATGAGGAAGGCGAGATAAGCTCGGGGACTGTCATTTAACTCTCGAGATCTGTGATCGAAGAAGGTCCTGCCGAGATAAATTCTACAAGCTTAACCTGGGATTGGAGGAATAAGTATATTGAATACTTAAATAGTGGAAAGCTCCCATCGTACCCTAAACATTCGAGGGCCCTATGAACCAAAGCTGCTCGATTCATATCGACTGCAGATGGAACATTATACCGAAGGACATTCGATGTACCATTGGCAGTATGCTTAGGTCCAAGAGACACCGAATACGTCCTACGTGAGGTTCACGAGGGCATTTGTGGAAATTACTCCGGTGCCAATTCATTAGTCCGAAAAATAATCAGGGCAAGGTATTATTGGATCGATATGGACAAAGATGCAAAGGAGTTTGTTCGAAAATGTGACAAATGTCAAAGGTTTGCACCAATGATCCATCAGCCCGGAGAGCAACTTCACTCAATCCTATCCCCATGGCCATTCATGAAATGGGGAATGGATAACGCCGGCCCTCTGTCGTCGGCTCCAGGTAAAGCTAAGTTCATTTCATTTATGACTGACTATTTCTCTAAATGGGTTAAAGCATAGGCGTTCGTGAAAGTAAGAGAGAAAGAGGTTATAGACTTTATCTGGGATCATATCATATGTCGATTTGGGATACCCGCAGGAATAGTGTGTGACAATAGGAAACAGTTTGTCGGCAGCAAAGTGACGAAATTCCTCAAAGACCACAAAATAAAAAGGATATTATCAATACCGCATCACCCTAGTAAGAACGGACAGGATGGATCAACGAACAAAACTATCATTCAAAACCTAAAGATAAGGCTGAACGACGCTAAGGAAAAATGGAGAGAAATCCTACCCGAAGTTCTTTGGGCATATCGAACAACATCAAAATCTAGTACGGGGGCAACACCGTTCTCCTTAGTATATGGCTCTGAATCCTTGATTCCAGTCAAAGTAGGGGAACCCAGTGCCAGGTTTCGATATACAAATGAAGAGTCAAATAACGAGGCTATGAATACTAGCCTCAAATTATCGGATGAAAAACGAGAACCTGCTCTCTTCCAAATAGCCGCCCAAAAGTAGTGAATCAAAAGATACTATAATCGAAGAACCAAGCTTCGCCATTTTAAACTCGGGGACTTAGTGCTAAGAAAAGTCACCCTCAGTACCCGAAATCCAAACGAAGGAAAACTAGGTCCAAACTGGGAAGGATCGTATCAGGTTCTCGAAAACGCTGGAAAAGGATCCTACAAGCTCGGTATTATAAACGGCAAACAACTATCAAGCAATTGGAATGTGTCGCACCTAAAACGATACTACTACTAAGGTACGACCCTCCAATATTCATTTATATTTCAAAACTAACCCTTGCAGGAGTCCGATCAGGAGCAAGGATGGATCCTTCAATACAAAGCCCTAGGTTTGAAAGCATGTGTTGCACTCTTTTTCCCTTAGACCAGTTTTATCCCAAATGAGTTTTTCGGCAAGGCTTTTAATGAAGCAACCATTGATCCTGCTAACATAGAAACAATTCGACAGTATCCTAGGCCTCTTTACAATAGACCTCGAATACTTGGGGGGGATTATCCCTCAAATATATCAAGTTTGATGCAAGAAAGTTACTTCAAAACAACAGGGTTCCGATAGGAAATATTGTAAGAGCCAAATGGTCAAAACGAACCATGCTCATATAGTTGGCCCGAGCCCTGACACAAAACATGAACACATGTATAATGACATACAAAGAAATTTTTTTACCGGTATCTTATATCCAAGAAAAATTCCTCTATTTAGAGATTTATTATGCAAACAGGATAAAGGTAAATCAACGAGAACGAGCAGCACTCGCTCGATTAATAAGCCTACGGGCTACATTACTTCGAGTTCGAAATAACTCACTCAACTACTAAGCCTACGGGTTACATTACTACATTACTTCGAGTTCGAAATCACTCACTCGACTACTAAGACTACGGGCTACATTACTACATTACTTCGAGTTCGAAATCACTCACTCGACTACTAAGACTACGGGCTACATTACTTCAAGTTCGAAATCACTCACTCGACTACTAAGCCTACGGGCTACATTACTTCGAGTTCAAAATTACTACCTCTACTACTAAGCCTACAAGCAACATTACTTTGAGTGCAAAATCACTCACTTGATTACTAAGCCTACAGGCTACATTACTTTGAGTTCGAGATCACTCACTCGACTAATAAGCCTACGGGCTACATTACTTCTAGTTCGAAATCACTTACTCAACTACTAAGCCTACGGGCAACATTACTTCGAGTTCGAAATCACTCACTTGACTACTAAGCCTACGGGCAACATTACTTCGAGTTCGAAATCACTCACTCCACTACTAAGCCTACAGGCTACATTACTTCGAGTTCGAAATCACTCACTTGACTACTAAGCCTACGAGCTACATTACTTCGAGTTCGAAATCACTCACTTGACTACTAAGCCTACGAGCTACATTACTTCGAGTTCGAAATCACTCACTTGCCTATGGGCTACATTAATTTGAGTTCGAGATCCCTCACACGACTACTAAACATACGGGCTACATTACTTCGAGTTCAAAATCACTCACTCGACTACTAAGCCTACGGGATACATTATTTCGAGTTCGAATCATTCACTAGAATAATAAGCCTCCGGGCTACATTGTTTCGAGTTTGAATCAGTCACTCGACTAATAAGCTTACAGGCTAAATCATCTCGAGTCTTGGCAATTATCCACTCGACCATTAAGCCTACGGGCTACTCTTATATCGAGTTCGAGCAAACATTCACTCGACCAATAAACCTACGGGCTATATCATCTTGAGTTTGAGCTATCAATCACTGGACTAATAAGCCTACGGGCTGTATTACTTCAAGTTCAAAGTAATCACTCAACTCAACTACTAAGCCCACGGGCTACATTACTTCGAGTTCGAAATCACTCACTTGACTACTAAGCTTACGGGATACATTACTTCGAGTTCGAAATCACTCACTTGACTACTAAGCTTACGGGATACATTACTTCGAGTTCGAAATCACTCACTTGACTACTAAGCTTACGGGATACATTACTTCGAGTTCGAAATCACTCACTTGACTACTAAGCTTACGGGATACATTACTTCGAGTTCGAAATCACTCACTTGACTACTAAGCTTACGGGATACATTACTTCGAGTTCGAAATCACTCACTTGACTACTAAGCTTACGGGATACATTACTTCGAGTTCGAAATCACTCACTTGACTACTAAGCTTACGGGATACATTACTTCGAGTTCGAAATCACTCACTTGACTACTAAGCTTACGGGATACATTACTTCGAGTTCGAAATCACTCACTTGACTACTAAGCCTATGGGCTACATTACTTCGAGTTCGAAATCACTCACTTGACTACTAAGCCTATGGGCTACATTACTTCGAGTTCAAAATCACTTACTCAACTACTAAGCCTATGGGCTATATTATTTTGAGTTCAAATCACTCACTCGACTAATAAGCCTACGGGCTACATTATTTCGAGTTCGAATCACTCATTCGACTAATAAGCCTACGGGCTACATCATCTCGAGTCTGAGCAATCATCCACTCGATAATTCAGCTTACGGGCTACTCTTATTTCAAGTTCGAGCAAACATTCACTCGACCAATAAGCCTACGGTCTAATCATCTCGAGTTTGAGCTATCACTCACTCGACTAATAAGCTTACGGGTTGTATTACTTCAAGTTCAAAGCAATCACTAAACTCAACTACTAAGCCTATGGGCTACCTTATTTCGAGTTTGAGTAAACACTCACTCTGATATAAAGGCTACAAAGTCCGAATTCGATCAAATTGACTAAAGCTTTATGAAAACATTCATAAGGCATGAATAAAACAAAATCTTTACAAGGAAAAAAATAAAACAGAGGCAAGACGGGAAAAAAGAGATATTTGTATATATCTACAAGATTTTTTACATGATTGTTTGAAAAATTCGAAATGGAAACTAAGGGCTAAGTTTCTTGGTTATCCCCGGGGAGGTCTCTTCTCCATCGGGCTCCTCCCCACTTTTGGACCCTCTCTTGATCCCATCATCGTCATCATCGGAAGACAAAGCTTCAACATCGGCTTCGAGCTCTCTAGCTCTTTTTATCTCTTCAGTAAGGTTGAAACCTCTAGCATGGATCTCCTCGAGGGTCTCCCTCTGAGATCGAAACTTAGCAAGTTCAGCAACCTAATGTGCTCGAGTGTTGGAGGTGTCGGCTGACTCTTTTGCTTGTACCTGAGGCAACCATTGATCGTGCTAACTTAGAAATAATTCGACAGTATCTGAGGCCTCTTTACAATAGACCTCGAATACTGGGGAGGGGGCATTAGCCCTCAAGTATATCAAGTTCGATGCAAGAAAGTTACTTCATAACAAGAGGGTTCCGATAGAAAATATTGTAAGAGCCAAATAATCAAAACGAACCATGCTCATGTAGTTGGCCCGATCCCTGACACAAAACATGAACACATCTATAATGACATACAAAGTAAAGTTTTTACCGGTATCTTATATCCATGAAAAATTCCTCTATTTCGAGATTTATTATGCAAATAGGATAAAGGTAAATCAACGAGTTCGAATCACTCACTTCACTAATAAGCCTACGGGCTACATTATCTCGAGTCTGAGCAATCATCTACTCGATAATTAAGCCAACGGGCTACTCTTATTTCGAGTTCGAGCAAACATTCACTCGGCTAATAAGCCTATGGGCAAATCATCTCGAGTTTGAGCTATCACTCACTCGACTAATAAGCTTATGGGTTGCATTACTTCAAGTTCAAAGCAATCACTAAACTCGACTACTAATTTATGAGCTACCTTATTTCGGGTTTGAGTAAACGCTCACTATGATATAAAGGCTACAAAGTCTGAATTCTATCAAATTGCCTAAAGCCTTATGAAAACATTCATAAGGCATGAATAAAACAAAATCTTCACAAGGCGGAAAATAAAATAGAGGCAAGACGGGAAAATAAAAGATATTTTTATATATCTACAAGATTGTATACATGATTGTTTGCAAAATCCGAAATAGAAACTAAGGGCTACGTTTCTTGGTTATCCTCGGGGCGGTCTCTTCTCCATCGGGCTCCTCCCCGCTCTCGGACCTGCTCTTTCTCCCATCATCTCCATCATCATCATCATCGGAAGCCAAAGCTTCAGCATCGACTTCGAGCTCTATAGCTCTTTTTATCTCATCAGTGAGGTCGAGACCTCGAGCATGGATCTCCTCGAGGGTCTCCCTCTGAGATCGACACTTAGAAAGTTCAGCAACCCAATGTGCTCGAGTGTTGGCGATGTCGGCTGCCTCTCTTACTTGTACCTGAGGCAACCATTAATTGTGCTAACTTAGAAATAATTTGACAGTATCCGAGACCTCTTTATAATCGACCTCGAATACTGGGGGGGCATTAGCCCTCAAATATATCAAGTCCGATCCAAGAAAGTTACTTCATAACAATAGGGTTCCGTGCTCATGTAGTTGGCCCGAGCCCTGACGCAAAACATGAACACATGTATAATGACATACAAAGAAAAGTTTTAACCGGTATCTTATATCCAAGAAAAATTCCTTTATTTCGAGATTTATTGTGCAAATAGGATAAAGGTAAATCAACGAGTTTGAGAAACACTCGCTCGATTACTAAGCGTACGGGCTACATTACTTTGAGTTCGAAATCACTCACTCGACTACTAAGCCTATAGGCTACATTAATTCGAGTTCGAAACCACTCACTCGACTATTAAGCCAACGGGCTACATTACTTCGAGTTCGAAATCACTAACTTGACTACTAAGCCTACGGGCTACATTACATCGAGTTCGAAAACACTCACTCGACTACTAAGACTACGGGCTATATTACTTCGAGTTCGAAATCACTCACTCGACTACTAAGCCTACGGGATACATTACTTCGAGTTTGAAATCACTCACTCGACTACTAAGCCTACGGGATACATTATTTCGAGTTCGAAATCACTCACTCGACTACTAAGCCTGCGGGCTATATTACTTCGTGTTCGAAATCACTCACTCGACTACTAAGCTTACGGGCTACATTACTTCGAGTTCGAAATCACTCACTCGACTACTAAGCCTACGGGCTACATTACTTCGAGTTCGAAATTACTCACTCGACTACTAAGCCCACGGGCTACATTACTTTGAGTTCGAAATCACTCACTCGACTACTAAGCCTACAGGCTACATTACGTCGGGTTTGAAATCACTCACTCGACTACTAAGCATACGGGCTACATTACTTCAGGATCGGAATCACTCACTCGACTACTAAGCCTACAGGCTACATTACTTCGAGTTCGAAATCACCCACTCGACTACTAAGCCTACGGGCTACATTACTTCGAGTTCAAAATCACTCACTCGACTACTAAGCCTACGGGCTACATTACTTCGAGTTCTAGATCAGTCACTCGACTACTAAGCCTACAGGCTACATTACTTCAAGTTCAAAATCACCCACTCGACTACTAAGCCTACGGGATACATTACTTCGAGTTCGAAATCACTCACTCGACTACTAAGCC
>AWOL01S0221671.1:2527-20529 GCA_000715115.1 Nicotiana otophora
GGAAAATCATCAAAAAATGCTAAACGAGGCAAGGAAAGGCGGGTTAAAACTTTAGTGGGTTAAGGCTTGCCCTACCCCGGGCGGCTCTGTCACGTGCTCATTTACTTCCTACCCTTGACTACACGAAGAGGAAAAGGAGGTTGTGTACATCTGAAAAGGAAAACGTAGTAAGAAAGGAAACTCCAAAAAAAAAAAAAATCGGGATGCATATCTCTTCTAGTTAGGAGGAAAAAGAAAGCTCAATAAACAGGGTGAAGACAAAAAGTTGCATCAAGAGGAAAACTTTACTCTTAGAAATATAGAACTATGTTCACTGAACTACACACATAAATAGGCACGCGCACGCGCACAACGTATTTTGTAGCATATTAAAGATACCACGAACTCTGTTATTTTGGCCATTCAAAAGAATCGTTTATCCAGAACAAAGCACTAGATATCCACAGGTGACTACACTTATCCAACAGAAAAAGTAGGTCACATGAAATAAATAATCAAGAGTGTGAAACCTGTCAAATTCGATAGTACCCAGATCTGAGTTGGAATATCATTAAGCTTCTTCGCTAATGTAAGAGAGGACCTCAAAATCTCCCTAGCTTGTACAGTGTCAGTGAGGGCAAGTGCTAAATTCCCCAAAACAGTCAAATATTATGAAACAAGTTGCAAATTTCCCAAAGTATTATGTGTTGTCTGCAAGCCAAACGCAAGTCGATTTCTACAGTAAGGTAACAAAGCAATAAGAATAGAACAACAGCAACTACTACGACTATTGCGCTTCAATACAAAGATAGTTGGGGTCATCATACGAATCCACAATACCTTTTCGCTCTATTCAGACAGATTGTACTCTAATATTGAATATTTTTGAATTTTCTAACACTAAGGGTTCTATAAAATTTCTACTAACAAACAAAAATTCTGGATAGGTTAAAATGGCTCCTATAAGCACTAGGTACTCCTATAGAAGAGTGAAAAATCTTTAGGGGAAGAGAGTTTTAGAGAGCTAAATGTCTTCTTACTAACTTGATACTTAACTTGGTATGAAACTTGATACAAATGAGTTACAAGAGAATACTGTAAAAAATATAGAAATATTAAAGGACGATATGTGGTGCAATTACATAGATAGTACAATCTGACCCATCTTTTTTAGTATTAGCATTCCAATTTGTGTTTCGAGCATGTCTACAAGTTGATATAACTGTTTTTGACTTGTTGGAAGGGTTCTGGGTGAGACCGGGCTCGAGGTTATTTCGAAAAAGTTGTGAATCAAAAACAGCAGCTGAAATCTCTGGTGCATGTGATCGTGGACCAAGTGGTCGCGATCACAAAAAGCAAATTGGGGGTGGTTGGCCAGGCTGAGAAGCCTTCACGGTCATGTGAAACCTGTTGCAAACGTGGAGGGTCAATTATTTTGACCTTAGCAAACATGAGTTGTGGCCCGTGCGAAAAAGAAAAACCTAGGTTAACCAAGAGTTTGTATATTTTGATTGATTTACACATTTTTTGACTTGTTTCGGATCGATGGGCTTTGATTTGAGGTGTTAGAGAGGTGCGGGAGCCGTTTATGGAACTTCGGAGCGAGGTAAGTCTCCTGTCTAACCTTGTGAGGGGGAAACTACCCCTAGGTGATATTTATTGTTATGTGCAACTAGTTGTGGGTACCACATATGCACGAGGTGATGAGAGTCCGTACGTAGCTAAAGCATGATTATGTACGGGTAGATTTAGGACTTTATCATATAATATTTAAATTGTTTGGAATCATTCTGCTAGTTTAACTAATTGAAATTTTAACTGAAATGGATTTAGAAACACATAAATATATTAGGCCGAGCTTTGTCACCTTGAGTTAGCGTGACTCGGTAGAATAAAATAGATACGCATATATAATGCATGTTGGACTCATGAAATCACGTTCTATACCTTTCGGAGTGACGTAAGCTCATTGCACTTTCGACTAATGTTATGGAAATCATACCATCAATATGAACCTCAATAGAATTCAAGCATCATACATACATACTTAGAATAACTATATAAGGAAAGAACAACATGGATAGCCTTAGTTGCTAGGACTAGATCCATTATGAAATAGCGTATCATTTACGTTCATTTCACTTTAGATCATGCCAAAAGAAAGACGGAAGTGCCTTAACATATATGTATGATATCTTCTTAATTCCTCAACCAATCTCAACACAACTTCTTGCGTCTATAATAAGTGAAATGATATTGTCGTAAACATATAATGTCGTACCATCGTATTTGGCTAGTCGTATGGCTTACGGAAAATCGGACAGCAACTCCCCTATTTTTAGTACATCCCAAAGACCACTAAGGGTCATCAACAACCAAAAAACAACAACTATAACCAATATAGCAAAAACAACAATATAATCCAATATGAGCTTCTCCGATTATCTTAACAATCATATTGAGTGGCATGCTCGCTTTTACTAATAACAAATATAAATTGAATCCAACCCCTATTCCATAAATTAGTTTACAACCTTTAAAACATCATACTTATATGTACTATATGATTTCTAGTTCAAAACATCCACAGAATGGCTTCCAAAACAGCCCCATATGCCTAGCACCTTAACTTTTATCATCAATCACTAGTTTTTCATGTTTTCTTCTTCAATCAACTTAATTAGCTTAACAACAAACACAACATTATCAAATTATTTCTCATAATTTCCAGCCACCACAAAATATATATTTAGCCACAAAACAGTCCAACCAAAAAGATAACCATATCCCATGTTCTTTCAAATGCTATCTTATGGTTTTTCACTCAAACAACACAACCAACACAAGATTAACCTTAGGCACAATCAAGAAGATGTTATAAATACTTTGGACAGAATCTACAACTCGAAACCCCATCTCAACTGAGCTCACAATAGCCCTCAATCACACCACAATATCATAGAAGCATTCTCTTGTAGTCTTTAACACTTTTGATGATGATTTGAGTTGATTTCCCTTGCTTTTGGTTCTTGGATCATTGATATATGTTGGAGAGGGGTTTGGAGAGCTTTTTGGATGAAATTTGAGTGAGAAATGACCCAAAATGAGGCTGAAACATCTTTTAAAAGAAGTAAGGTTGGTGGCCATCTCAAGTGGGTCCCAATCAAAGCTGCTTGTGCAGTCTCGCGAAAACGCGAATATGTCCCTACTCCAATGTCGTATCNAGGTCAGGAAAAATCATCAAAAAATGCTAAACGAGGCAAGGAAAGGCGGGTTAAAACTTTAGTGGGTTAAGGCTTGCCCTACCCCGGGCGGCTTTGTCACGTGCTCATTTACTTCCTACCCTTAACTACACGAAGAGGAAAAGGAGGTTGTGTACATCTGAAAAGGAAAACGTAGTAAGAAAGGAAACTCAAAAAAAAAAAAGAACTCGGGATGCATATCTCCTCTAGCTAGGAAGAAAAAGAAAGCTCAATAAACAGGGTGAAGACAAAAAGTTGCATCAAGAGGAAAACTTTACTCTTAGAAATATAGAACTATGTTCACTGAACTACACACATAAATAGGCACGCGCACGCGCACAACGTATTTTGTAGCATATTAAAGATACCACGAACTCTGTTATTTTGGCCATTCAAAAGAATCGTTTATCCAGAACAAAGCACTAGATATCCACAGGTGACTACACTTATCCAACAGAAAAAGTAGGTCACATGAAATAAATAATCAAGAGTGTGAAACCTGTCAAATTCGATAGTACCCAGATCTGAGTTGGAATATCATTAAGCTTCTTCGCTAATGTAAGAGAGGACCTCAAAATCTCCCTAGCTTGTACAGTGTCAGTGAGGGCAAGTGCTAAATTCCCCAAAACAGTCAAATATTATGAAACAAGTTGCAAATTTCCCAAAGTATTATGTGTTGTCTGCAAGCCAAACGCAAGTCGATTTCTACAGTAAGGTAACAAAGCAATAAGAATAGAACAACAGCAACTACTACGACTATTGCGCTTCAATACAAAGATAGTTGGGGTCATCATACGAATCCACAATACCTTTTCGCTCTATTCAGAAAGATTGTACTCTAATATTGAATATTTTTGAATTTTCTAACACTAAGGGTTCTCTAAAATTTCTACTAACAAACAAAAATTCTGGATAGGTTAAAATGGTTCCTATAAGCACTAGGTACTCCTATAGAAGAGTGAAAAATCTTTAGGGGAAGAGAGTTTTAGAGAGCTAAATGTCTTCTTACTAACTTGATACTTAACTTGGTATGAAACTTGATACAAATGAGTTACAAGAGAATACTGTAAAAAATATAGAAATATTAAAGGACGATATGTGGTGCAATTACATAGATAGTACAATCTGACCCATCTTTTTTAGTATTAGCATTCCAATTTGTGTTTCGAGCATGTCTACAAGTTGATATAACTGTTTTTGACTTGTTGGAAGGGTTCTGGGTGAGACCGGGCTCGAGGTTATTTCGAAAAAGTTGTGAATCAAAAACAGCAGCTGAAATCTCTGGTGCATGTGATCGTGGACCAAGTGGTCGCGATCACAAAAAGCAAATTGGGGGTGGTTGGCCAGGCTGAGAAGCCTTCACGGTCATGTGAAACCTGTTGCAAACGTGGAGGGTCAATTATTTTGACCTTAGCAAACATGAGTTGTGGCCCGTGCGAAAAAGAAAAACCTAGGTTAACCAAGAGTTTGTATATTTTGATTGATTTACACATTTTTTGACTTGTTTCGGATCGATGGGCTTTGATTTGAGGTGTTAGAGAGGTGCGGGAGCCGTTTATGGAACTTCGGAGCGAGGTAAGTCTCCTGTCTAACCTTGTGAGGGGGAAACTACCCCTAGGTGATATTTATTGTTATGTGCAACTAGTTGTGGGTACCACATATGCACGAGGTGATGAGAGTCCGTACGTAGCTAAAGCATGATTATGTACGGGTAGATTTAGGACTTTATCATATAATATTTAAATTGTTTGGAATCATTCTGCTAGTTTAACTAATTGAAATTTTAACTGAAATGGATTTAGAAACACATAAATATATTAGGCCGAGCTTTGTCACCTTGAGTTAGCGTGACTCGGTAGAATAAAATAGATACGCATATATAATGCATGTTGGACTCATGAAATCACGTTCTATACCTTTCGGAGTGACGTAAGCTCATTGCACTTTCGACTAATGTTATGGAAATCATACCATCAATATGAACCTCAATAGAATTCAAGCATCATACATACATACTTAGAATAACTATATAAGGAAAGAACAACATGGATAGCCTTAGTTGCTAGGACTAGATCCATTATGAAATAGCGTATCATTTACGTTCATTTCACTTTAGATCATGCCAAAAGAAAGACGGAAGTGCCTTAACATATATGTATGATATCTTCTTAATTCCTCAACCAATCTCAACACAACTGCTTGCGTCTATAATAAGTGAAATGATATTGTCGTAAACATATAATGTCGTACCATCGTATTTGGCTAGTCGTATGGCTTACGGAAAATCGGACAGCAACTCCCCTATTTTTAGTACATCCCAAAGACCACTAAGGGTCATCAACAACCAAAAAACAACAACTATAACCAATATAGCAAAAACAACAATATAATCCAATATGAGCTTCTCCGATTATCTTAACAATCATATTGAGTGGCATGCTCGCTTTTACTAATAACAAATATAAATTGAATCCAACCCCTATTCCATAAATTAGTTTACAACCTTTAAAACATCATACTTATATGTACTATATGATTTCTAGTTCAAAACATCCACAGAATGGCTTCCAAAACAGCCCCATATGCCTAGCACCTTAACTTTTATCATCAATCACTAGTTTTTCATGTTTTCTTCTTCAATCAACTTAATTAGCTTAACAACAAACACAACATTATCAAATTATTTCTCATAATTTCCAGCCACCACAAAATATATATTTAGCCACAAAACAGTCCAACCAAAAAGATAACCATATCCCATGTTCTTTCAAATGCTATCTTATGGTTTTTCACTCAAACAACACAACCAACACAAGATTAACCTTAGGCACAATCAAGAAGATGTTATAAATACTTTGGACAGAATCTACAACTCGAAACCCCATCTCAACTGAGCTCACAATAGCCCTCAATCACACCACAATATCATAGAAGCATTCTCTTGTAGTCTTTAACACTTTTGATGATGATTTGAGTTGATTTCCCTTGCTTTTGGTTCTTGGATCATTGATATATGTTGGAGAGGGGTTTGGAGAGCTTTTTGGATGAAATTTGAGTGAGAAATGACCCAAAATGAGGCTGAAACATCTTTTAAAAGAAGTAAGGTTGGTGGCCATCTCAAGTGGGTCCCAATCAAAGCTGCTTGTGCAGTCTCGCGAAAACGCGAATATGTCCCTACTCCAATGTCGTATCAACGAGCGGTTTAACACATTAGAAACTAGACTCGTAGAAATTTAAGTTATGGGTATATAACCCAGTAATTCCAAGTACATTAAGAGAAAAGCTCAGTAACATCTGACCTAAATTTGATGAAAATTTATGAACGTAACTTGTGACGACTTTCGTCAACTTTTATTTCACAACTCGCTTGACTTCAAAACTTAAAACCCAACTATTATGCGACTAAATTACCCCATAAAATTACCTTCTTATCATTTTATCACTCTAGTATCATGTCACAAGTACGGGTTATAACACTCCCAACTTGCTATCTTTCGACGAAACTTATTTTCTTCGATTCGATTAGCGTCTTAACCTTCCAACCCTCGTGATACTTCCTTAAAACTTGTCTTAACCCATCATTATCTTTGTAAAGATCCTTCAACTCTCCGGCTCATATTGATTCACTTAGAATAAATACTAACATAAAAGTACGGGGTGTAACATCCTTCCCCCCTTTGGAATATTAGTCCTCAAATGTAAAAGAGTCTTAGAGGAAAAGCTAACCCTTACAGATTTTGCAAAAATTTCGATAGAGTCTCGTCCACAAGCATTCCTATCCCATACCTTGTGTTCAAATAATTATGCTCTCGAAAATGTTATAACTCTTCAATTCTGAATATCGGTTAGTCCTAGAATGAGTGTTAATCAAAATCACATGGCATGGGTTATGAAAACACATGACCGAGCTACAGTCGTCAAGAATCTTCTATCTGAACCAACTGAGGGTACTTAGAATTCATCTCTTCTTCGTCTTTCCACAGCTTACCTTCAACGTTCATATTCCTCCATGATATCATTACAAAAGTCACTTTCTTGGCCCCCAATGTTTGGACATGTCATCTAAAATAACAACTAGAACCTCTTCGTAAGACAAGTTCTCTGTAATCTGAACATTATTTTCTTCTGCAACATAGATCCCTGATTCGATAATAGCAACTGGAATCTACTCGTAAGATCGACTCTCTACTACTTGTATATCATTTAATGCATTTCTTCAATATTGGAACATGATAAGCGGATGAACAATCCTAATTCTGAGGGAAAATTCAATTTAGTCCCTTTCCTAGGTAGTTTGGAGTGGCTTTATATATGTCTTGATTTGCATGTCCCATTATATTATTATGCTCTTCATGAGCGAAGTTTTCAAGAAGGACTCATTATCAACTCGAGATTTCCTTAAGCCTCGTCATTGTGTGTTGGAGTTCGATATATGATGCTTCTAAGAACAAACACTCTTGAATAAGGTTGACTTTTCTATAACTTGATATATTAAATCCGGTCGAACAATTTTGTCTTTCAAACTATCTTATGGGGAATCTACATTTCCTTCAGCATCATGCTTTATAAGGAGCTACTTCGTGCAGTTTAAAATGTATCCTTATGATCCTCCCTCATGTGTAGATACTACTATAGTTATTGTTTTACGCTACTCAATAGTCGGTAATTGATTATCCCATCTTTCCATAAAATTTGTCATCTTAGCTTGTGACATGTCTTTGAGCATCTGAATTGTACGCTTCACTTGCTAGAATTATCTTATGTACCAAAATTTCTTGAGAGGATTTTCAGAAGTTATTTGTAATTAAATACTTTTATTAACCATAATGTAGGCGAAAACATTATGTACCCGATATACCTTTTTGAACCTTTCCATTTTATATAACCTTTGGTAATTTGTCCAGTAAAAGTAAACTAAGTTTTGTCAAACTAACCACAGTCGTCCATGTGGAATCGAACTTGCTAGATTTGTAAAGAATCTTATGTCAATCACTTCTCATTTTCATATTGGGTTACTTTATTCTGTGTCAATCCATTGGGTTCCTTATATTCTATTTTGTCCGATTAGCAACTAGAATATTAAGCCACGATCCCTACAATGATTTCTTCATGTGTCCTACCAATGTAATCCTTTGAACTCATGGTATATCTTTGACATTACGAGATGAATAGAATAGCCTGAATAATGAACCTCTGTCCTAATCTATGGTCGGCCATGATATTTCAAGATCCCTCCTTCCATAGACTCAAAACCTATAGTTTCCTCTTGCCGAATACCCCTTTTAACTTTCCCTTAAACGAGAATCTTTCCTATCTATAAGAGATGACTTTGCCATATTCCAGGCCATTATACATTTATTACTGAGTCTGCCAAGCATATTCTGAACCTATTAATTGGTGAAGACCTCTAGTGAACACTTTTTTCCTTTTGGGGATTGCTCATTTATCAAACCACCCGTCACTTATGACTAAACGCATCCATTACAATCTTATTTCCACTCTTTTTATTCTTGTTCTAAGTCGTCTTATATGAAACATGTATACCATTATGGTTCTCTATTCCTCCTTATTTTTCTCACTTCCCCTAGTTGTCAACAACTTCTTATTAGGCTTATATTACGATATTCCTTATTTGCAACTCTGATCTAATTCCCACACATTCTAAATCCCTTGTATATATAGTTNGTTCTTTCAAATGCTATCTTATGGTTTTTCACTCAAACAACACAACCAACACAAGATTAACCTTAGGCACAATCAAGAAGATGTTATAAATACTTTGGACAGAATCTACAACTCGAAACCCCATCTCAACTGAGCTCACAATAGCCCTCAATCACACCACAATATCATAGAAGCATTCTCTTGTAGTCTTTAACACTTTTGATGATGATTTGAGTTGATTTCCCTTGCTTTTGGTTCTTGGATCATTGATATATGTTGGAGAGGGGTTTGGAGAGCTTTTTGGATGAAATTTGAGTGAGAAATGACCCAAAATGAGGCTGAAACATCTTTTAAAAGAAGTAAGGTTGGTGGCCATCTCAAGTGGGTCCCAATCAAAGCTGCTTGTGCAGTCTCGCGAAAACGCGAATATGTCCCTACTCCAATGTCGTATCAACGAGCGGTTTAACACATTAGAAACTAGACTCGTAGAAATTTAAGTTATGGGTATATAACCCAGTAATTCCAAGTACATTAAGAGAAAAGCTCAGTAACATCTGACCTAAATTTGATGAAAATTTATGAACGTAACTTGTGACGACTTTCGTCAACTTTTATTTCACAACTCGCTTGACTTCAAAACTTAAAACCCAACTATTATGCGACTAAATTACCCCATAAAATTACCTTCTTATCATTTTATCACTCTAGTATCATGTCACAAGTACGGGTTATAACACTCCCAACTTGCTATCTTTCGACGAAACTTATTTTCTTCGATTCGATTAGCGTCTTAACCTTCCAACCCTCGTGATACTTCCTTAAAACTTGTCTTAACCCATCATTATCTTTGTAAAGATCCTTCAACTCTCCGGCTCATATTGATTCACTTAGAATAAATACTAACATAAAAGTACGGGGTGTAACATCCTTCCCCCCTTTGGAATATTAGTCCTCAAATGTAAAAGAGTCTTAGAGGAAAAGCTAACCCTTACAGATTTTGCAAAAATTTCGATAGAGTCTCGTCCACAAGCATTCCTATCCCATACCTTGTGTTCAAATAATTATGCTCTCGAAAATGTTATATCTCTTCAATTCTGAATATCGGTTAGTCCTAGAATGAGTGTTAATCAAAATCACATGGCATGGGTTATGAAAACACATGACCGAGCTACAGTCGTCAAGAATCTTCTATCTGAACCAACTGAGGGTACTTAGAATTCATCTCTTCTTTGTCTTTCCACAGCTTACCTTCAACGTTCATATTCCTCCATGATATCATTACAAAAGTCACTTTCTTGGCCCCCAATGTTTGGACATGTCATCTAAAATAACAACTAGAACCTCTTCGTAAGACAAGTTCTCTGTAATCTGAATATCATTTTCTTCTGCAACATAGATCCCTGATTCGATAATAGCAACTGGAATCTACTCGTAAGATCGACTCTCTACTACTTGTATATCATTTAATGCATTTCTTCAATATTGGAACATGATAAGCGGATGAACAATCCTAATTCTGAGGGAAAATTCAATTTAGTCCCTTTCCTAGGTAGTTTGGAGTGGCTTTATATATGTCTTGATTTGCATGTCCCATTATATTATTATGCTCTTCATGAGCGAAGTTTTCAAGAAGGACTCATTATCAACTCGAGATTTCCTTAAGCCTCGTCATTGTGTGTTGGAGTTCGATATATGATGCTTCTAAGAACAAACACTCTTGAATAAGGTTGACTTTTCTATAACTTGATATATTAAATCCGGTCGAACAATTTTGTCTTTCAAACTATCTTATGGGGAATCTACATTTCCTTCAGCATCATGCTTTATAAGGAGCTACTTCGTGCAGTTTAAAATGTATCCTTATGATCCTCCCTCATGTGTAGATACTACTATAGTTATTGTTTTACGCTACTCAATAGTCGGTAATTGATTATCCCATCTTTCCATAAAATTTGTCATCTTAGCTTGTGACATGTCTTTGAGCATCTGAATTGTACGCTTCACTTGCTAGAATTATCTTATGTACCAAAATTTCTTGAGAGGATTTTCAGAAGTTATTTGTAATTAAATACTTTTATTAACCATAATGTAGGCGAAAACATTATGTACCCGATATACCTTTTTGAACCTTTCCATTTTATATAACCTTTGGTAATTTGTCCAGTAAAAGTAAACTAAGTTTTGTCAAACTAACCACAGTCGTCCATGTGGAATCGAACTTGCTAGATTTGTAAAGAATCTTATGTCAATCACTTCTCATTTTCATATTGGGTTACTTTATTCTGTGTCAATCCATTGGGTTCCTTATATTCTATTTTGTCCGATTAGCAACTAGAATATTAAGCCACGATCCCTACAATGATTTCTTCATGTGTCCTACCAATGTAATCCTTTGAACTCATGGTATATCTTTGACATTACGAGATGAATAGAATAGCCTGAATAATGAACCTCTGTCCTAATCTATGGTCGGCCATGATATTTCAAGATCCCTCCTTCCATAGACTCAAAACCTATAGTTTCCTCTTGCCGAATACCCCTTTTAACTTTCCCTTAAACGAGAATCTTTCCTATCTATAAGAGATGACTTTGCCATATTCCAGGCCATTATACATTTATTACTGAGTCTGCCAAGCATATTCTGAACCTATTAATTGGTGAAGACCTCTAGTGAACACTTTTTTCCTTTTGGGGATTGCTCATTTATCAAACCACCCGTCACTTATGACTAAACGCATCCATTACAATCTTATTTCCACTCTTTTTATTCTTGTTCTAAGTCGTCTTATATGAAACATGTATACCATTATGGTTCTCTATTCCTCCTTATTTTTCTCACTTCCCCTAGTTGTCAACAACTTCTTATTAGGCTTATATTACGATATTCCTTATTTGCAACTCTGATCTAATTCCCACACATTCTAAATCCCTTGTATATATAGTTCTGGACCTCATCTATTGATTTTCATCTTTTTGTTACCGTATACATTTGACGTATTTCATCCTTGGTTAAGTTTTTTATAGAAGAAACTTATGTCGTGAAACAACTTACCTTCATACTACGTCCTTCTACTTCGTCTTTTTCTTACTGTTTATCCTTGCTGTTGACTTTATGAGAAACAACTTGCCTTGCTGTCGACTTTATTTTTTCCAATTTGATGGTTTCTCTTATTTAGGGTTTTCCCTGAAATAGCGTACTAATTTCCTAGTTCTTGCTGTCATCTCGACTATCCCTCACGATTTCGACATTTAGATATCACCATGGTCTGTCTTTAATTTCAAGAGTCATCATACTCGGATCCCATTCTAACTCCTTATGACTGTTCTTCCTTCTACTTTCAATATCAACAATTCCATTTGGAGCCGTATCTACCAACTTTAACATATTCTTCAAGTCAACATTTTCATGTATAAAATGTTTGACTATGTTTGTCGTCTATTTATAAACCAATTCATTTCTTTTCCACGTTGTTTATACATGTGTGTTACTTTAAAGTTATTTATACTCCTTTTTGTCCCAATCCTCCCATCGTTTTGTTGTTAAACAAATGTTCTCTCGACTTAGTGCTTACCACCTCGTCTCCCCTTAGGGAAATAGTTCAATCTTTCACGCTTAAAGTACTACTCATCTTTCCGCCTTCTGTAGGTTCGTTATGTACTTACGATTGGCATATGGGTAACCTTTCTTCCTCTAAATAATTTATAGGGGGCCATATACGTAGAGAGTCATATGTTCTTGCTGGCATGCCTTCTTTCAACGAGTTTAACGTCGGTTCACATGGCTTGTCAAGAAGATCTTTATAAATTACTTTCGGGGTTCTTCTCCCACTAATCCTCTTCCTGCTTCTACTCATTCACTCATTCTATTATTGTAATGCTAGCAAGCATGAGAGTCCTTTGTGAGTACCTTAGTTCTAGTTCATCCTATGTCACCCTTTGATATCGGCACCTCATATTTGTATGGTTAAATTGACTTTCTGATAATCCCCGTTAAAATTACTAATCCATTTTTAATGAAAACGGGGCCCTTACTACTTTATAAACTTAGAGCTCAGTTGCATATGAAACTTATTGTACTTTCATACTTTAACTTACGTTCCTTAATAGTCTTCTCTATTCACTCATATTGCTCAATTTGGTTTCATAAAACCTTTCACAACATTCCACTTCTCGTTTCTTTTGAAGTAATTTCAATAAAATATCCTTGATTCATGACTTCTCGTACCCTAATAGGCCCCATTCTTTAGTTGTGTAATATTGCTTTACTTATCTAATCACATGCAAGTCACTATGCAAACCCAATATACTATAACCTAACACAACCCATCAGTCCACTGTAATCATCTAACTATTCTGTCCCTCTTAGTCCATACCATAGCTTCATCAGAATCATTTCTTTAAAATATAGACGGCTCTCACTCTCTGAACTCCTAAGGTTTAGAATTTTCTCACCCTTCAAGGGCTCTATCACTAATAAGGGCCCTCGGGTGATGCCAATTCTGAGAGGCTACCAACTATGTCAATACTTGTACTGTTGTTCTTACATAGACAAAATCGGTGGTGGAACTCGCAGAGTTAATGATGCTGGAGCCTCCCTCAGCTCCTCTAGTACTAGTGGAATTGGGGCTATCTGAGGGAGTGACTCACTCTGATCCTCAGACGGATATGTCTCAATAGAGGGCGTGCGTCTCATACCCCCTCCCAAACCTTCCTTAACTTCCCAACTAGCCTCAGCTCTTCTAAGTAATGACATCTTTGTACAACCAATATCAACGTATACGTTAGATTCAATTCCCTATAACTCCGCTCTTTCGCACGATCTAGAATATGGAAGGTCACTAACAATCCTAAATGTCCCATAGCCTCCTGTTTATAAGTGTGGTGCACAACATACCCATAAACAAGACTCTACTAGACACGGGTACTAGACATCCATAGGATAGACCTGCTCTGATACCAAGTTTGTCATAACCCAAACCGAAGGGCCGCAATGGGCACCTGGTACCTTATTCAACCGAGTACCAACATAACGTGTCTTTCTTATCACACTATCATGCGTAAATGGTCTAGAAGTCCATCATGAGATAAGGGAAAACTCGACACAGGACGTCCCAACATGATATACAAACTTATACATGTGACATATGGGCCTATAAGGCCGACTTGATCATTTGTACACTCAAAACCTAGGTCGCCAAGGCCATACAAGTATCCATATACATGGAATCTGTATACAAGCCTCTAAGAGTACATAAACATCATAAATATCAGGAGAGGGCTCCGCCATACCAATCAATACATATCCAAGGCATATTGACCAAATAGGCAACTCCGAAGCAAGTGGAGTGCACCAACACCTTCCGCTGAGCTGATAGCCTACTAGGAGGAGCGTCAACCTGTCTATGGTGACCTACGGGCATGAAACATAGCGTCCCCAAGAAAATGAGATGTCAGTACGAATAAAGTACCGAGTATGTAAGGCTGGAAAGCATAAATAAGAACAGTGTCATGGCCCGACCTTGGGGAGCGCGACCGCCACTCAACCGAGATACCCCGGTCAAGAAATCATACTAGATGATATCTACCCGACATTACCCACGAGTAAAGTGAATATGTATGCACTTAATTCGACAGTGAGAAGATTACATGAACAACACCAATTTCATTGCCATTAGAGCTTCATTCAAGATTTCCCAAAATATTATATTACACATTCATATTTTGTGGAACATGTGATACAAATATAACATTTCTAGTTTGACTTTCCCAATACTAATATACAACCCACACTATCCTTACGGAGCATCTAATGGATACAAAAGAGTAGTATGATAGTGTCAGCAACACGGCCCAGGCTATACCTCAAAACGTTATACATAAGGAACAAAAGATACGAGACCCCGAAATGAAGTGGGGCTCACCAAGTCAGCTAGGAAGAGGGTGTACCACTATCGTTGATCGATGTCGCTTGCTGTGGAACCACTTGCATCCATTACAGATGCAGCGCCCCCTACAAAAGGGATGTTAGTACATATGGAATAGTACTAGTATGTAAAACTAAACACCCTTTCAAAGAATCGAGTAACAGTACAAGGAGAAACAACATAGGATCAATGAAAGCCTCAAACAAAAAGCATCAATTTAGGAGCAGGATAAGTTTTCAAGTAAATTTCAATATTTTAGGTTGGGATATCTTTAGTATCGATGTACCACCGTATTATTTTTGCACAGAGTCCGATCACGGCCCGATCGGCTAAGCCGTCTCACCCAAAGACATCCAATCACAACACCACCATGTGTGTGGCATGGTGTCCGATCCCAGCCCGATCGGCTAAGCCATCTCCCCACAATGTCGTGTGGGTCGACATCACATTCCTCTAGCAATCATCTCATCCCAAATAAGGGGAATAATCTCAACACATCAATCTCATCCCATTTAAAGGGAATAATCTCATCACTTCAATATGGGAGTTTTACCCCTCAATCACTCCTACACCGACATGTGTAGTTTCGGGGTTAGGTTAATTCAACTTACCCTTCCTCGATGATTAATTGATACTCCTAAACCATTTATTACATAAAGAAGTTACAGTTCATTTCATAGTCTTCCACATATCCTCTTCATTCTATTGGAACTAATGCCCACAAGTGTAATTCTTATTCTTAGCACATTGGCCACATTTTTATATCTCATATTCGCATCTTTCACTTTCAAGCATCATCATAGATTATAGTCAACAAGAGCATTTGGAACCAAGACTTTAAATATGTATATCAGCAGCATGAATCTTAAGCATATTGAGTTTTCTTTCACAATTTGGCATAATAACTTTTATTTGAAATACGAATTGAAGTTATAACATTTTAACACACAAACCATACTTAAACAAATTCCAGAAGTAGGGCATGATGTGATGGGAACAATTGAAACACATTTTGAGCTTATAATTTCCGACATAACATTTATTTGGAATAATCGGATTTATTAGGACTAACTCGGAATGTGAGAAATAAGAACATGGGCCAATCACACTTGAGACATACAAGAACACCATAGAATTCGATTCTATAAGAGAACTTTAGCTAACATACCTCACTTTAAGCTTTTCTTAAATTACTACAATGTTACGGAAATCCTAGAGACTTCAATCTATTAGAGAGACGACAAAATCGAACCATAATTAGGAAGAAGTTCATGGGTTCAGCTCATTTAAGTATTTCACCAAACATTATGTGTGCAAATTTAACTACAAGATTCTTCTACAAGGTCTCTTTCACCCACAACCAATCAAACACCAAGATCTTACCCACATTAGTTAGATGACCTCCCCACCATTCTTATTGATACATGCATGCACAAGAACAACTCTCCTTCCCAAGAATCACACTCCCCATTACCCACCTTCTGCTCCTAATTTGAAATAGAAAGATAGCGCTAGAATCTTACCTCTTAGTAGACAATTTTGCAAGTTATCCTTGTGAGTTCTCCAAGGTATGATCAAGAATTTATGAACAAAGTGCTTGGGGATTCCTCATCTCTCTCTATAGCACTCCCCTCTCTCTAAACTATCAGCTAGAACCTTCTAAAATAACCCCAAGGTCATTTTATAAAAATGAGGTTGGGTAATTTTTTTCCCAAACTTCAGCCTACGAAACCGGGTCTGCGATCGCAGATCGGGCCGCAAAATGAATATGCGGTCCGCAAAGGGGATCACAAAAATGGTCCCAAAACTGGGCAAGCCTGGTCAGTTCTGCGGCCCGCAGAACAGTTATGCGGTCGCATAATGCGGCGCAAAATCTCCCTCCGTAAATCTTCATGTCAGTTTTGTGACAGATGTGCGGGCCACGAAATGATTATGTGGCCGCATAATTGACAGCAAAATGTCCATCAAAATTTGGCTTAGGTTTTGTAGCATTCTGTGGATGATCTGCGGTACGCGAAGAGGTTTTGCGGTGGCATAGTTGACCGCAGAAATGCCACGTTCTCAAAAAGTATTCTTTCAACTCCCCGACGCACTGTACAACCCAAAAATTCCGTACAACATGTATATAATCCAAACTCTTTAGCCTATTTAGGCACCACGAAACCTTGGGTTCTAGGTTAAATTTTACGGGGCCTTACATCCTCCCCCACTTAGGCTCATTCGTCCTCGAATGAGGGTCAAAATCCGCCATCAGCATCCAATGTGACTCAACTCTTACTCCACACACCAGCAGTCCCAAATTTTGACTAGCTCCCTAAATTTTTAAAACTTTTGCCAGAGTCTCCCCTGTAATTGGGCCTATCCACCTGTCAGAGAATCCCATAAACCAATCCTAACAACATGTATATAATCCAACGTCGTAACATGGCATGAAAATGACACCAACCGTGACCTCATAAGCATTATCTTACCAGAAAGGAGCATCCTTAACATAAACATGCAAGTGCAACATAATACATAGAAAGTCAGCTCTTTGCATTTTCATAGAACACAACTACATGTCTATTCAAACAAATGAGAGTACTTCTTCTTCATCTCTTCCTCAGCCTCCCAGGTGTCCTCTTCAACCTGTTGGTTTTGCCATAACACTTTCATGGAGGCAATTTTTTTATTTCTCAACTTTCAGACTTGCCTATCAAAAAGGGCGACTGGAATCTCTTCATAAGTCAATTCTTCATTAACCTTAATAGACTCAATCGGAATAATGAGTGTTGTGTCTCAACCTACCTTTTTCAACATAGATACATGAAACATCGGGTGCACCAACGACATTTCTGGTGGTAGCTCAAGCCTATAAGCTACCTGACCAATCCGCTAAATGAATCTGTACGGCCCGATATACCTGGGGCTCAATTTCCCTTTCTTCCCAAACCGCATTATACCCTTCATGGGGAAAACTTCAAGAATACCCAATCTTCCTCTTTGAACTTCAAATCCCTACGACGCATATCCAATAAGGACTTCTAACGACTCTGAGCAGTTTTCAACCGTTCTTTAATGATCTTAACCTTCTCTATATCCTGATGCACGAGGTATGGCCCTATCAACTCTTCTTTCCCAATCTCGAACCGCCCAATGGGAGATCTGCATCTCCTACCATATAGAGCCTTGCATGGTGCCATATGAATGCTAG
>AWOL01S0221677.1:0-23544 GCA_000715115.1 Nicotiana otophora
ATGAATTCCCAACTAAGGGAAAAGACCACATAACATATGGAAGAACGGATGGCTATTCACTAATTAGGAAGAATGAGGCAAGAAGAATTGGAAGAAAAGTCTAAAAATTTAGATGGCCGTGGTTATCTCAAAATAGTTTGTATCAAAATTGTGGACTCGCCTAGAGCACAAGTGTTAATAGAAGATATAAAGAATCAACTGTAATGCAGCCAACTTGAGTGTCACTGAGTATCAACTAAAAGATTTAGAGGGAGTTCATGTCTACATATTAAATTGAAAAGTGAGACTACTGGTGATGAAGTGGTGGTATGATAAACTCAACAAACCAGGCACAATGATACTACGAGTTCATGGGAGGCAAACAAGTGTGTGGCATAATAAGGTTGTCAACTATGAATTAAGGGCAAAATGGTATGGGAGTGAATGCTCCAGTCACAAAGGAAATATAGTACCAACATATTTTCTAAACCAAAGGGGAAATGTTTGAAAGAGATTGAGAGAGAATGAACACTTGTTACGAACCAAACATGTTTAACATGATAGCTCTTAGGCTGCAATACCAGGAAACACTATTGGTGACTACAATACTGGGAATAAGGTGAGTTACTCATCGAGGATAGAATCAGGTGGACTAAGTCCTACACTTATAAGGAAAACAAGAAGTCGTCGTTGAAGAATTTAGGAGGATCTCAAGTTTCAAAAAAGGGCATGTTAGAGCGAATGATTCTTTTTATTGAATATATATGAAGGGTGTCGATATGTGTTTTGGGAAGTGTTTAGCAGTAAAAAAGAATCGTGAGAATGTTCACAAGGGAAGTAGAGTGGTTTCTTAAAATCCTATAAGACTTATAATGTGGAAAGAGGGTGGCTAATAAAGATCTGAGCACGATGTTGCTTCACATATTAAGGAAATGCCATGCAAGTTGATATTATCAGGGTGTGCACGCAAGCTAGTAGATGTTATTCATTTGAAACAGATGGTCCCATAAAGAAACTGACCTAGTAGTGTCTTTTGTTGAGCAATTTGGAAAAAAACAAGTTGCAAGTACTAAAAAGATTGTAATTGTATCAAGGAAAGTTTTATAGAACTCAATTCCTAGGAGGTCATATGAAAGTGAAATCTGATATAGATGTTTCACTAATAATGCAATGTGGCAAGATGATCATTTATGCCTCTAGGAAACTCAAAAATGATGAAAAGAAATATCCAACACACGATTTAGAACTTGCGGCGGTGGTGTTTGCATTGAAAATTTGGCGTCATTATTTATATGGGGTCCATGTGGACATATTCACGGACCATAAAAGCCTTCAATATATTTTCAAGCAGAAAGAATTGAATCTGAGGCAGAAAAGATAGCTTGAGTTACTCAAGGACTACGACATTGATATTCTATATCATCCGGGAAAGGCCAATGTTGTGGAAATACTCTTAGCCGTAAATCCATGGGTAGTTTGGCTCGCTGAGAGGCATATAAAAGTCCATTGGCAAAAGAAGTTCAACGATTGGCTATTTTGAGAGTTCGTCTTGCGGACTCTAGTGAAGGAGGGGTAATTGTGCAAAATAAGGCCAAATCATCGCTTGTTGTGGAAGTCAAAGAGAAGCAATACAACGATCCATTGTTGGTGCAATTGAAAGAGGGGATTCATAAACATAAGACCATGGCCTTTTCTCTTGGCATGGTTGATGGTACACTAAGGTACCAAAGGCAACTATGTGTTCCAAATGTGGATGGTCTTCGGGAAAGAATTATGACTGAAGCTCACACTTCTATGTATTCCGTGCACCCAGGTTCTACAAAAATGTATCATGATCTTAAGTAAGTCTATTGGTGGAATAATATGAAGAGGAATGTGGCGGACTTTGTGGCAAGATGTCCGAATTATCTGCAAGTGAAGGCCGAACACCAAAGGCCGGGTGGGTTGGCACAGAACATAGAAATTCCAATGTGGAAGTGGGAAATGATTAATATGGACTTTGTGGTAGGATTACCTCATACTCCTCGTAAGTTTGACTCGATTTGGGTGATTGTGGATAGACTCACGAAGTCAGCACACCTTTTGCCGGATAAGTCTACCGACACAGCGAAGCAGTATGCTCAGTTGTATATCAAAGAAATAGTCAGGTTACATGGCACCACAGTTTCCATCATTTCTGATCGGGGGGCACAATTCACTGCTAATTTTTGGAAGACATTTTAGAAAGGCTTGGGTACTCAGGTGAATCTTAGTACAACCTTTCAGCCGCAGACTGACGGGCAAGCAGAGCGGACTATTCAGATGCTTGAGGATATGTTGCGTGCTTGTGTTCTAGACTTCAAAGGTAGTTGCGATGATCATTTACCACTCGTAAAATTTGCCTACAATAATAGTTATCATGCTAGAATTCAAATGGCACCGTTCGAGGCTTTATATGGAAGGAGATGTAGATCTCCTATTGGGTGGTTCAAAATTGGGAAAGCAGAGTTGATAGGGCCAGACCTCGTACATCATGCTATGGAAAAAGTTAAAATGATTAAGGAGCGGTTAAAGATTGCTCAGAGTCATCAGAAGTCCTATTCGGATGTTTGTCGGGATTTGGGGTTTAAAGAAGATGATTAGGTATTCTTGAAAGTTTCCCCCATGAAAGGTGTAATGCGATTCGGTAAGAAAGGGAAATTGAGTCTGAGGTATGTCGGAACATACAGAATCATTCAGAGGATTGGTGAGGTGGCGTACAAGCTTGAGCTACCGCCTGAAATGTCATTAGTGCACCCGGTGTTTCATGTGTCTATATTGAAGAAAGTAGTTGGAGACCCGACAGTCATTGTTCCAGTTAAGACTAGTGAGGTTAATGAAGGATTGACTTATGAAGAGATTCCAGTTTCTATTATTGATCGGCAAGTCCGAAAGTTGAGAAATAAGAAAATTACCTCCGTGAAAGTGCTATGGCAAAACCAACGGGTTGAAGAGGCTACTTGGGAGGCCGAGGAAGAAATGAAGAAAAAGTACCTTTATTTGTTTGAATAGCTATGTAATCGTTTTATGAAATAGTTCCCTATGAATTGCGTATCATTTGTACAGCTTATGTTAAAGGTGTTCCTTTTTGGTAGTATACTGCTTGTGAGACCATAGTTGGTATTATTTTGTATTATGTTATGTCGTTGGATTATGTATATGCTGTTAGGATGTGTTTCTGGGGCCCTGCCGAAAGTTACAAGGGAGACTCTGCCGAAAGTTTTGAAAAGTTTTGGAGTTAGTCAAATTTGGGGGATTGAAATGTTTGAAAGAAGAATCGAGTTATGTTAAGTGTTTTGGGACGGAATCTACTCCTCATTCGAGGATGAATGATCCTAAGTTGGGGAGAATGTAAGGCCCCGTGAAAATATTTCCTAATGATTTAAGTTTTTAAAGTGTGCCAACGGTATCTAGGAATAATGTATTTGAGTATTAAAGGAGACATATGGGATAGAGCCACATCATGTTGAATTGATAATGTATGTTTAAGGTGTGTTGGAACATACTAAGGAGTTTTGGGAATGGCAAGAACTTGTGTGGAACAAGTTGGATACATTAAGTGGAAAGGATATTTTAATTGACACAAGACCCAACTTCAAATGAATGGAACTCCCTACATATAATGTCTTAGTTGGTGATCTACCTATGAAATTAAAGCGCTTTGAATATGGTTTCCAACGCATCAAACCGTTTTTCATTTGGATATGTATACAGAAAGTTAAGGCCATTTCGACTGGACCTGTGTCATATGCGCACCCAGATGCGTGGCCGCGCATATTTGAGAGTTTCTGCCTCATGTGCGCTACCAAAGTGCAGCCGTGCATGTAAGAACCCATTAAACACCCCCAAGGACGGGTATAGAGAGGGTATAAGTCATTTCTTCAAGAATTGGGCTTTCTCTCCACCACCCATCCGGCCATAGCTCCAAATACACATCTAAGGTGAGTTTTTAAGTGTGTTTTATGATGATTGTACTTCTCAATCACTAGTTACAACAAGGTTTGTATTGGATTCTATAGGATTTATTCGAAATCTCAAGAACACCCTAAAAGTTGACTTTCAAGATTTGGTCTACAAGAGGTAATCTTTCACCCTTAAACCTACATGCATGGATTGTTAGTGAATAAATGAGTAAGGAATAAGTACTAGAACTTATGAGATGGTGGTTGGAAGCCATAAATACTTAAATTAGATTACTGGATGTAGTAGAGATTTTGTAATGAGTTAATTAGTAAAATTTGGTAGATGTGAGTTCATTGATAATTATAATGGTGCTAAGAAGGTAGTTAGTGGACAAAGGATGTTATAGTCTCTTGTTAGTGGTAAGGAGGTATTGTTGGAGGAAGAAACACCATTACTAGAGGTAGTTGAATTTTATGCACACCTAATGTTTGATAAAATGCTCGAGTGAGCTAGAACCATGATCATCTACCTAATTTTGGTTCAATTTGTTATATATCTAAAATAAATTGAAGTTGCTAAGAATTCCGGAACCTTCTAGAGTTTAAGGAAGCTCAATTGAGGTATGTTGGCTAAACTCTTCTCCTAGAATTGAATCCCACGATATTCGTGTAATTTGTGTAAGACCCGAGTGGTTTGTGTTGAAATATATATGTTACAAGTAAGTTCATGTGGAAAGATATATGTTCAATAAGTACCTTAAATGCTTTATTCATGTTATTTTGCCAATTGAGGATGTGTTCAAGTATGGGCTATGCATTACTAAAGTGTCGACTTCAAGTCGAGTTTAAACGAAGGCTATTATGACAAATTTTATGAAATATCTCTATGTGCCTTAGACTTTTAATTGCACGCATGTGTACTACACACCTTGATTTGAACTGTTGTTGTTGGTGATGATGATGTTGTTGTTTGAAAGTAAAAAGGTGAGCATGAGATACTAAATATGGGCAACGTACCAAGAATGATCTTATAATTATGGCCATTAGTGCCAATGAGACAAAAAGATGTGAAAGTAATATGAAATGCGATGATTGATATAAAAAGGTCGATGTCTCAAATAAGACAGCCTAGTCGATCGGGTCGTGATCGGACACCATGCCGCACACATGGTGGTGATTAAGCTGGAAATTGTAATTGAAATGGTAATTGTGGTTGATGTCCTTAATGGATAGCCTAGCCGGTTGGGTCGTGATCGGACTCCGTGTTAAAGACGGTGGTATTGACATTGAGAGAAATTGTTGTTGATATCTCTAATGAGATACCCTAGCCGATCGGGTCGTGATCGGACTCTGTGTTGAGAGTACAGTGGTACTGGTATTGTGAATAATGGTACTGTGAATAATGGTATTGTGGACAATAGTATATCGATACTAAAAATCTCCCAATGGGAGATATGGAAATTAATTGAAACACTGTCTTGATCCTAAATTGAGGTTTGATGATTGATTAAGGCTTCCATTAACATTATGATAATCTTGTTTGTATTATTTGTCATTCTATTAAGAGGGTGTTCAGTTATACATACTAGTGCTATTCGACACTACTAACGTCCCTTTTGCCGGGGCGTTGCATCTTTAAATAGATGCAGGTTGTTCCACAGCATGAGATATTGATCAGTGATAGCAGTCCACCTTCTTCCCGGCTGACTTGGTGATCCCCACTTCATCCCGGGGTCATGAATCTTTTGTACTTTGTGTATTTTGTTTGAGGTATAGCCGGGGCCTTATTGCCGGCATTATCATTGTACTCTTCTTTATTTATAGAGGCTCCGTATGCATTGTGTGGGTTGTGTATTGGTGCTGGGAAAGACATAATATGTTATGTTATGGTTGTATTATTTGTCCATTTGAGAGTTTTAAAATGGTGAGACTATTGGAAATGAATTGGTATTGTAGACATGAACACCTTATTGTCTAATTAATGAAAATATGTATTATCTCCATTCGTGGATGAGTTTTGGTAGAATGAAATCTAACAGGATTGCTCAATCGGGTTCACTCGGTTGAACACCGGTCGCGCTTCTCGGTTTTGGGGCGTGACACTACTTGGGAGACCGAGCGGGAGATGCGAAGAAGATATCCTCACCTTTTTGAGACCCCATGTATGATTCTAGATCCCTTCGAGGACGAACATATTTTAAGAAGAGAAGAATGTAATAACGCGACCAGCTGTTTTGAGTATTTTAGCCCTGGTTCCCCTATTTGATGCTTCACATATTTATATTTATGGTTACGTGATATTACGGGGTGATTGGTTTGGTTTTGGGCAGGTTGTGGAGTGAATTAGGATACTTAGTCCCAAGGTTGGAAGCTTTAGTTGTAAGAGTTGACCGGAGTTTGACTTTTATATAAACAACTTTAGAATAGTGTTTTGATTGTAATAGTTTCGTATGGTGATTTTGGACTTAGGTGTATGTTCGTATGTGGATTTGGAGGTCTGTAGGTTGGTTTGGTGCTTCTCGGCAAAAGTAAGAATGTTAAAGGTTTGGAGGGTTGATAGGTTTGACCGAGAGTTGACTTTGTGGATATCGGGTTTGGATTTTGTTTCTGAGAGTTGGAATAGGTCTGTTGTGTAATTTGGAGCTTACATGCAAAATTTGAGGTCATTCGGAGTTAATTTGACATGGTTCGGCATGAGTTTTGGAAGTTGGTTATTTATTAGTTCATTTGGCATGAATTCGGGTGTAATTCAGGGTTTTAGTGTTGTTTTATGTGCTTTGAGGCTTCGAGTAGGTTCGTATTATATTTTAAAACTTGTTGCTATGTTTGGATAGGGTTTCGGGGGCCTCAGGTGTGTTTTGGATTGTTGGCGGATCAATTTTAGACTTTAATGAATTGTTGAAGTTTTGGAGTTCTAATGCATTCGCACCTACGAGGGATTGGCCACAGGTGCGAGGTCGCAGAAGTGGCCTATTGATTACATAAGCGAATTGAGGGTGGGCTAGGTTGGGTCCACAGATGTGGAGAGGGAGCCGCAGATGCCCAGGTGGAGCCGCAAATGCGGATGCACAGATGCGCTCAACTGTCCACAAATACGGAAGGTCAGAGGCTGGGGGGACTCACATATGCAAGCATGAGACCGCAAATGTGGAACCGCAGATGCGGTTAAGTGACCTCAGATGCGGAATCAATGACAGATTTCATATGTTCGAAGGGTTTGATTGTTTTCGCTTTTTTGAAGTTTTGGAGCTCGCCTAATGGCGAATTTTGGGAGACTTTTTGCTGCAATTGAAGAGGTAAGTGAAGTTTATTCAATTTTGATGATAGATATTGATTACCCATTGATTAACACACCTAGTTTATGTTAATTTAAGGTGAAATTTGGGGATTCTAGACTATGTCATTAGAGAGTGAGATTTAGTGATTTGAAGGTTGATGTGAGGTTGAAATTGGATGAAATTCGTATAGTTGGACTCATAATTGAATGGGTGTTCAGAATTTATGAGTTTGGTCAATTCCAGGGTGCAAGCCCCGGGTTGACTTTTTTGAGTTTGATTAAAGATCTTAGATTTATCATTTGGAACTATTTCTAATGTTGTTATTAGTAATATTAAGTTATTTTGGCTAGATTCGAGCAGTTTGGAGGTTGATTTGCGCGGGAAGGGCTTATTAGTAAACTGATTAAGCTTGTTTGAGGTAAGTATCTTGGCTAACCTTGTGTGGAGGAAATACCCCTTAGGTGCTAGCCCTAATTGTTGATTTCTATGAAGTGTTAAGTGGCGTGTACATGATGTGACGAGCATGTATACGGACGCTATGTGTGGATTTGAACATAATAGACTGTAGGCTATTAATATGCCTTAATAGTATAATGAGTTTTATATGAAAATTGTGAAATCACTTAGCTCATTTCATACTATTCGATCATGCTCATTTGATATTCCTTAATATTATTTGATCATGCTCATTTCATTGACTTAGCCATAGACATGCCTTATCGATTGAACATTCCTCTGATTCTATGATTATTTGTTATGTCCTTGTGCACGGTTGTTGAAAGTTGTGAACTTATACTTTGATGACACTTTGCTACTATTGTTATGATATCGTGGCACTTGGCATTGTTGTTCAATGGTATCATGGCACTTGTCAACATGTTGAGCGGATTGATTGGGGGTGTCAGCATGAAGTTTTTTCGTGCGATTACTTTGTATATGGCTGTGCGCATGGGGAGAAATAAGGGTGGCATTATCTCGGGGTGCCCACCTGGCAAAATAAGGGCGGCTATATGCGCATGTGGAAAAAGAAGGTTGTCATATAATTTTCATGTGCACATGCAGCGTAATAAGGGTGGCATTATGATGATGTTATATGATATTTCGGGGTGTCATCATTGTTGTTGTATTTGTGTTGTGACGGGGTTCTTATTCATATTTCATAATTATTTTTGAAAGCTTATGTTTGGCACTTGTGTTTATGGTTGTATTTGACATTTCATCACATGCCATACCTCTATTTGATGTCCGTGATCAACATGGTTTTACTATAATGAGTTGTTGTTACATGTTCTAAATGGGTTATGATTATTCTTTTCAATTACAGTTTAATTATCAATTTTCTTTGATATATTCATTGCACAGGTTATTTGTCTAGTGAGTATCAAATGACTCGAACCTCGTCACTACTCTGTAGAGGTTAGTCTTGATACTTACTGGGTACTGATTGCGATGTACTCATACTATGCTTTTGTATATTTTTGTGCAGATCCAGGTACTTCGGACTGGACTGATCGGTAGTGAGGCATTGCACATACCAGAGACTTCAAGGTATCCATGCATGATCTGACCATAGGCCTCGAAGTCACCCTCTTGTTTCATTTCTACTATTTATATATTTTAGACAATACTGTATTTGATATTGATCTCGTGTATTCAGTTAGAGCTTGTGACTTTGTACCACCTAGTTCTAGGATATTATGTTGAGTATTTGCCGCTTTGGCCTGTACTACTCTTATTTTTGCATTTATGTTAAACTTCATTTTTGTTAATTCATGGTTTCATCAGTTAAAATAATGTTGAGTGATCAGCTTACCTTGTTGGGAGACTAGATGCTATCACGACTCCTAAGAGGGGATTTTGGGTCGTGACAAATAATGAAAACCAATAGAAATAATACAACTACAACCATCCTACGATTTGGTGTCATTGGGTACATAAGCACTACGGAATCTTTAAATGCATAGTCTGATCCAAAATACATAACTGTTTGTAAGATAGAACAGTAATAGCATAAACAAAGGGAGAAGGGACTTCAAGTCCTGCGAACGAAATCAGCAGCTACCTCGAAATCTCTAAGGAACTGGTACAGGTGCAACCTGCTAGTGAGCACCTCTCTCAGCGGTAGCTGGATCTACGCATAAAGTACAGAATGTAATATGAGTACAATCGACTCAATAAGTGACAAGTCTAACCTCGGCCTAAAAGAAGTGACGAGCTCAGCAAGGCCAAATACTCATCTCCAATAACCAATTACAACATTAGCAGAATAATAAATGTAAAGACAAGTAGGTCAAGAAATATTAAATTAGATATTTTTACTAATAGAAGGAATATAGACATACTTTTCAAGAATAGCAATTAAGGCATAAACTCTTAAACATAAGTCATCCAAACATGGTTTCATCAACTTAACAATGACTCCAAGTCCAATACATTAAATAAGGACATCAAGTACCAATAACCGTGAGAGAAGGGATACATAGTGGTACCTGCATGACAAGTATGTATGCTAAAATAAACAATATCACAATTAAAACATCAAGTATAACATATCTCAGCATATATACCGTGCCTGGCACAATTTCCCTTAGGCCTCGCACTCAATAACAACAACACTTAGCACTGCACGGGTTCCTGACACAAGTCCCTCACCCAAGCACCTATGTGACCCTGTTCCTACGCCCGCGGTTATTACCTAACTCCAGAGAGGCGGGTTTTTCCCCAAGGTCTAATCGGATCTAAGTCAACGATCAATATCATGTAGCCCAACATGGGGCTTGACAGGCGCGTCACCTTATAATCAATACATTTAACTTAATATGGAGCATGGCGTATGCGTCACCTCATAGTCAATACCAAATCGGCTCTATGGCACCAAGCTCAGTCATAAACCACTCAAGTCTCAAATATTCACATATCACAGTACTTAACTCAAACTGTGTCACACATATAAAGGCATCAATAGCATGTGAGATAGCATATAAAGAAGGCACAAAGACAGTGATATATATACGCGTATATAGTATCATGACTGAGAGTATGACTATGATTAAGGCAAATAGCAAAGTTAGCCCTATCATGTCTCAAACAAACAAGCACATAGGCTAGATATGATTTCTAGCGTGAATAATAGCTCAAGTAGTCATAAACAAATAGAAAACATGGATAAAACGAGGAATGATAGCAAACAATGCACACAATAGCCTTAGATTTTACGCGGACCATGAATACCCTCGGTGTACGCACCTACGTACATCGCCTAGCATGTATGTCACCCCAATACATCCTAAATATCATAGAAAATGGGGGAACTACTCTCAACCCAAGTTTATACATGTTACTTACCTCAAAGCACGTGAATCAATACTCTAAAAATCCCTTCCCATGCGAATCGACCTCCTAACGGCTCGAATCTAGTAAAAAACAACTCAATATCATCAAACACGGCTATAGAAATCAATTCCAAGTAATAAAACTCCAATCTTTATCAAATTGCAAAAGTTCAACCAAAAGGTCAACCTAGGAACCCACCCCAAAACACAACAACAATCAAAAATCCCAATCACCCATTCGAATACAAGTCCAAATATACAAGTTTCATCAAAATCCGACTTCCAATCGGGGTTCAAATCTATATTGTTCACTTTAGAAGGGTTTTATCAAAACCCCCAATTTTTCTCTCTTAGATTCACCAATCAAATGCCAAAATTAAATATGGAATCATGAATAAGAATCAAATCTGAGTCAAGTACACTTATCCCAATCCAAGCGGTGAAAATTACCTAAATATTTGCCCCAATCTCAGAATATGATAAATAAGCCAAACCCTCATTTAAATTAGTTTTGCCCATAGATTAGCGCTCTTGCAATCCAAATGTCGCTTATACGACACCGCATCTATGGAAAATACCTCGCAAATGCAGAATCAACTTAAGCCTCTGCCCCTTCTCTTTTGTGGAGCCGCTTCTGCATTTCTTGTAGCACATCTTCGCGTGCACACTTGTGCAAGCACTGCCACATCTGCAAAAATCCTTGATCCTAGCAAAATTCGTATCTGTGACTCACATGTCCGCTTCTCCAAAGCCACACTTGCAGGCCAAATCTCGTAAGTGCGAAAACACCATACCTGATCATCCAATTAAAACTTAAATGACCCGAAGCCCATCTAAAACCCACCCAAAACCCTAGGACCTCGTCCAACCACACCACCAGTCCCAAAATATAACACAAACCTACTCGAGGTCTCAAATCACACAAACTAACATTAAAACTACAAATCACACCTCAATTCAAGCCTAATTAACTAATCAACTTCCAACTTCCAAAGCTCATGTCGAACCACCTCTAACCAACTCGGAATGATCTCAAATTTTGCGCACAAGTCCAAAATGACATAATGGACCGGTTCTAAGTCCCGGAATCACAATCTGACCTTGTTAGCCTCAAAGTCAACTCTCGGTCAAACTTATGGACCTTCCAAACCTTCAACTTTTCAGTTTTTGCTAATTAGAGCCAAACAACCTATGAACCACTGAATCTATATCCAGATATATTCCTAAGTCCAAAATCACCGTACAAACCTATTGAAACCATCAAAATACCATTCTGGGTCCGTTTGCACAAAAGACACACCTCGGTCAATTCTTATAACTTAAGCTTTCAACCTTGGAAATAAATGTTCCAATTCACTCCAAAACATCCCTGAAACCAAACCAACCATCCTCGCAAGTCACAAAACAACAAATAAGCATACAAAAAGCATCAAATAAGGTAACATGGCTCAAATACACAAAACGACCGGCCGGATCGTTACATTGTATCTCCTGGATATTTTGTCACAAAGCTCAATACCAAGTCATGTATATACTACCAAATCTCTAGGTTCTTGGATTTAAAATGGTGCTCCTCCACCGCCAAGTCAAGATGCATGTTCTGAGGAAAACATATTTTATACCACTTTCTTGTTGATGGAGGTACACTTTTCATCCCATATTCTCGCTCATCTCGAGCCCTTGCTTGTGATGCTGCCATAGCTTCAATCGCTTGCCTCCATATATTTTGGATACTATACGTAGCATCACCTCTATTTCACTTCTTTAGTGGCGGTGCAGAGGAAGATTGCTTTCCTTTAGCTGGGGTCTTGGCCTTTCCCTTGGTCTTGGTCGGAGGTTTTGCATTTAGAGTCATACGCACCATTTGTACCTACAAACATCACTATTAGTCAACTTATAGAATGATGAATCATAGCAAAAAGTGGTCGTAACAACCCCACACTTAAGATTTTAGCACATGGTGTTTCAATTAAATCAAGGTTACTCAGACTTCACCTTGTGCAATTAAGCATGATCATATCCTCAAGTCAACTAGTTTGATGCATAGCTACATTGTATGTACCCCACTTTAACACTAGACCCCGGCTCCGGTGAGACACCCCATACATAAAATAATTTTATGATAATTAAGATCATATAATAGTAGTATATAAATCCCCAAGACTCGGGATCCAATTGGGACAATGTTTGCCTTTGAGGAATTTTAGTGAACACTTGGTGCGCACTAGTTATGTGTGAGCTCTTGTATGGGTGAGGAGTTTCCTCACCCTCCCAAATCGGCTTGGGAATCGAGTGTAGACACTCCTCTAATCAATAACAATAACATTCCTATGGGGTTCATGGGTTTGGGACAATTATAGCATAATTCACCATTAACAACTTTACCAAACTTGCATACTCAATTCAACATTCAATAGACCCAAGAGGAGAAAGAGAGAGAGAGAGAGAGAGAGAGAGAGAGAGAGAGAGAGAGAGAGAGAGAGAGAGAGAGAGAGAGAGAGAGAGAGAGAGAGAGAGAGAGAGAGAGAGAGAGAGAGAGAGAGAGAGAGAGAGAGAGAGAGAGAGAGAGAGAGAGAGAGAGAGAGAGAGAGAGAGAGAGAGAGAGAGAGAGAGAGAGAGAGAGAGAGAGAGAGAGAGAGAGAGAGAGAGAGAGAGAGAGAGAGAGAGAGAGAGAGAGAGAGAGAGAGAGAGAGAGATAAGAAGATCATACCTTTGCTTTTGGTGAGTGAGTGATGACGGAAGTAGAACAGGTGTTTGTGATTGTGAAGGGAATTTTTGTGTTTAAGTTTTTATGCGTGTGTGTGTGTTTTGTAGTGAAGAGTGGAGGAGTTGGGGCATTTGTTTGAGTGGCAGAAAGGCTAGGGAATTTCGATTTTTGTTTTAGGCAGAAGGTAGGAGTTTATAATTTGCGTTAGGTAAGAATTAAAAGAAAAAGGAAAAAAAATACCTACTTGGCCTCGCAAACTGGGATGCGAGGCTGATCGTGCGCCTGGCCCAGCGATGTGAGGGCTGGGGCAAAGAGGGGGAGTCGCGAGGCGAAGGGAAATGCATGCAGGAACGCCCGCTTGGATGGGCGATGCCAGGATCCACATGAGGGGGGAGGGGTGCGACGCGAGGGTCTCACCAAGATTGAGCTCGCGCTTGGCCGGGTAATGCCAGGCTTGAGTCGAGGCAGTGACCTTGTTAGGCGGGGTACAATGTATGTACATGTGAGTTTTTATCCGGTTTTGACTTCCTTTTGTGTTCTTAGCTCCCGATTTTTCTCCCGTAACATCTTTTCATTTTATTGCGCCCGTACCTATTCATACAACCAAACTTCACATAAGATTAACTCATCAATGCACAAAAATAAAAAACAAAAACAAAAATCAAACCAAGCTAAAAAACTCTACAAATTGGGTTACCTCCCGACGATCGCCTTAGTTAACGCCATGGCATGACGAATAAAACATCACCATGGGTTTCCTCACATGAAGTACTTGATTTAACACCGTGGCCCGATGCAAAGTGATCCTTCAAGTATCCACCAATTCTATCGAGGTTTTGTGATGATGAATGTCACCATCCCAATAATGTTTAACTATTTGTCCGTTGACCAAGAAGGTGCCACCTTTTTTGGGATCCCAAAGTTCTACATATCCATGCTTCGTAGTCCGTAATACTTCAAATAGACCCGACCATCTAGACTTGATCTTTCCAGAGAAGTGCTTCAACCTCGAATTGAACAAGAGAACAACTTGACTCGGCTCAAACTCAGGATGAATAATGTGGCCTATCATGCCATCTCTTTGTCTTCTTTTTATACAACTTTGCATTCTGATATGCATGTAACCAAAACTCCCCAAGCTCATTGATTTGGAACATCTATTTCTCCCCAGCTAGATCCATATCAAAGTTGAGCTTCTTGATTGCCCAATACGAATTGTGCACAAGCTCAGCGGGAAAGTTACAAGCCTTCCCATAAACCAACTTATACGGTAAAGTGCCAATTGGAGTCTTATATATAGTCTAATACGTCCATAGAGTGTCATCTAGTTTGGTAGCCCAATCTTTCCTAATTTTACTCACGGTCTTCTTAAGAATTCGCTTCACCTCTCTATTATAAACCTCAATTTGGCCACTAGTTTGCGGATGATAAGTTGTTGAGACTTAGTATTTTACCCCATACTTAGCTAAGAGGTTGCCCAACAATTTAGTGAGTACCCCCATCACTAATCAAATCAGGTGGAGTCCCAAATATTATGAAGATTTTCTTTTTCATAAAATTCACCAAAACTTTAGCATCATTTGTAGGCAAAGCCACAACCTCTACCAACTTGGATACATATTCAACTGCTACCAAGTTGTACCTGTGACCATTGGAAGATGAAAGCGTGCCCATGATGTCTATTCCCCATACATCGAAGATCTCAATCTCAAGTATGCTCTTCAAAGGCATCTCATGCCTCCTTGAAATTGTACCTGTTCTTTATCACCTATCACACATTTCACAAAGGCATGTGCATCTCTGAAAGTGGAGGCCAATAGAATCCTAAATGCAATATCTTTGCAGTCGTTTTGTAACCACTATGGTTCCCTCCATATGGAGATGCATGACAGTCAGGTAACATGTCTTCCATCTCCTCCTCAGGGACACAGCAAAGCACTGATCTGCATAATGCTTACACAAAAACATCTTATCCCATAGATAAAATCTAACATCATGAATGAACCTTATCTTACCATCTAGTGACAACTTTGGAGGCGTCACCACACTTCCAATGACGTTTACATAGTCGGCGTACCATGGGGCTGCACCAGCCATTATGGCTGGAAACTGCTCATTGGGGAAGCTCTTCATAATCTCGCATTTTTCAACTGCATCTGCGTGACTTTCCAAGTGCGATAAGTTATCAGCCACCTAAGTTTCGGTCCCCTTTCAATCTCAAATTTCCACATCAAATTCCTACAAAAGAAGAGCCCATCAAATTAGTATATGCTTAGCATCCCTTTTCTCAAACAAGTTCTAGAAGGCGTCATGGTCCATGTAGATGCTGACTTTAGTTTCTACCAAGTAGGCTCTAAGATTTTCAAATGCCTATACTACCGCTGGCAACTCCTTTTATGTAACTGTGTAATTTATTTGTGTTGGGTTCACAGTTTTGCTAGCGTAGTAAATGGAATGGAATACTTTATTTTTTCTTTTGGCCCAAAATGAACTAAATTGCCATGCCATTAGCATCACACATTAGCTCAAATGGGTCTCTCTAATCTAGGGCTATGATAATGGGTATAGTCACCAATCTCTTTTTCAGTTCCTCAAAAGCCTTAAAGCAACTAGCATCAAACTTGAAAGGGTGCCCATTTCAAGCAACCTGCACAAGGGAGCAAAAAACTTAGAGAAATCCACCGAGAGAATAAATTGCCTAATCTGCAGCAGAACATTTTCTATCACCCCCTCGTGATGGACAATGGACATATCAGCTAATTACAACATGACTATAGTGGGTCTTGGATATCCCAACCCCAATTGACTAAAGACTGACAAAGGCATCAAATTTATGCTTGCCCCCAAATCACATAATACTCGTCTCACATCACCTTCACCAATTCTCACAAGAATAGTGAAGCTACCGGGATCCTTCAATTTTTGTGGCAACTTCCTTCGAATTCTTGAGGTGCACTCTTAAGTAAATGCCATTGTTTCAAAATCAATCAACCTTATTTTATTTGCCACGATGTCCTTGATATACTTAGCATATTTTGGAATTTCACGTAGCACATCAACCAAGGGTTGGTTAAATTGGACTTGGCATAACATGTCAAGAAATTTGTTACACATTCGATCATCATTCTTTTTCTTCAATCTTTGCGGGAAGGGGGTTGGAAACCTTGCAGCTAGTGCCTTCTCATCATCAATATTTTTTTCTCACCTTCCAGCATAGGCTTAAGAATTAATTCACCTTCAGGAGTGATTTTTTCTTTCTTCATTTTTGGAGTTTTTCCAATTCTCTGCCATTTCTCAAAGTTAGAGAATTTACTTGAGGATTCTTTTTTGTATCACTTGGAAGAGCTCCCACGGGTCGGGTATTTTGATTTCCGGCCAACTATCCAATCTGTCTCTCTAAACTTTGAAAATCAGTCCTAAGCTGCTAGTTATCTGTCCTAAGGTGTTGGTTATCATGTAACAACTTTTTCAACAATTTGTTGGTGCTTTCTTTTGCTTATTGTGGTGGTTTATGGTATTGATTGTAGCTTCCTTAGGGTTTGTATTGATTTTGATTCCCTTGATTTCCACCCTATAAGATGTTCTGGTGATTCCTCTAATTAATATTATAAGTGTTCCCATATTGCACATTCTGGTTCATTGGATCTCAACAATGTTGTCCCACATAGTATATAGATTCGGGATTCACTGGGCATTGGCAACTCGTGTGACCATCTCTACAAATTTCACAACATGTAGCCATCTGTTAAACATGATGCATCCGATGTGCCTGACCCATTTCCATCTTAGTCTTCTGATTCGTCAATTTCGCTATGTCTGCCTGTGTTAAAGAATCTGAATTTTACTATACGGTTTATGCATGAAACTTCCTCCACAAGCTGAGTCTATATTCAATTTGGAGGCCTCATCTAACCCATCCACAAAAGTATGACATAACACCTCATCAGTCTGACAATGATGCGGGCAATCTCAGAGTAGTATCTTGTATATTTTCCAAGCTTGACGAAGATTCTCGCCATCTCTTTTTGCAACCATTCCTTTGCTTCCCCCAATATAGGAAAGGGAAACAAAGTTAGTCTACTATAATCCTTGGAAACGTTCGAAGAGTTGTAAATATCTGTAATCTCCAAAAATATTTGTATGTGCCTCTGTGGATCTTCATTAGATAGACCCACAAAAGTGCCTTGTGGACTCAATTAGCTATACCATGTACTGCTTCAGCTCGAAGTGACCAGTTATGTCAGGTTTCACGTCGGTTGAGTCATGTTCGCGAGATTAGGCCTTGCAGTCTCAATCACTGGTCTCTCATCGTTTTCTGCCATCTCTATTGGCTACGGTTGGACTATGATTCCCAACTCTACAATTCTAGTTCTTGCTTTGGCCTCCCTCCTTAACTTGTGAAAGAGTCTTTCAGGTTCAGATTCGTAAGGAGGAATATCATTCAAGTTGTTACTTCTTCATATAATTCAGTGTGAACACTCGTAGAAGCAGAAACATCAAAAACAATTAACCTCGAACAGATATCAAATAAAAGCTTATATAAGACAAGTAGCTAATTCCTAAATCACCGGGAACGACGCAAAAATATTGTTGGGGCCAAAAGCACACGCAAGAATGCATGACCGACAAGTAATAAAGTGATGAAACGTATCGTCCCCGCGAGGATTTATGATCAACAATTACCTAAGATAAACTATTTATGAGTTAAGTGTTCAAGCGGTTTTGAAGAAGATAGATGTGATTTTTATTATCTAAAATTACTACTGAAACTAAGAAACATTCACAAGAACAAGAATGTAAGTAGAGCAAACAAACACTTAGGACCAAATTCAATAAGGATGGAGATATTTCGGGGTTATGGGATTAAGTTCTCTTCTATTGTGTTTTTTGGTTGTTTCAACTACTCGATTTATCTTATTTGCTGATTAACAGGGTTTATTATGCTCGTGAAGTTCTTTTGATACTTTGCTCGCCTATTCAAGACAACCTAGTACTGTACATCTATAGAATCAGAGTTAGCAAGAACACATGTATATATCCTGCAAAAAATAACCAAGTAAAATAATATGCCTATCCTAATCGCGAATCTGTTCTCCGATGCTCGGTTTCAAGAGATTAATCTATTCAATCTTATATACAATATATAGTTTCCACTTTTGAGTTCAACTGTAAATTCATAGATATTATTGTATTATTAGCTACACAGTAAAATAATAGAGCACAAGATTGAATAACCAAATCAATATGATAAAATCAAGTAATATCGTCTACTGTCAAACAACAATATTCAATAAAAACCCATAACCCCAGAATAAAAAGGGTTGTAGCCACTTATGTTCATGAAAACAATTAAAATATTATTTTGAATCATAATAGCTACAAATACGAGATCAAGGATGGAAGAATCAATTAAATCCATGCTCCGTTATTGTTCCTAAGCCCTTTGTGCCTTCCAAATATGTCCAACCCTTCCCTAAGCATGTTTTGGAAGTATTTAAAGGCTAGGGTCGAAGTCTCCAAGTCACAATATTAGCGGGAAACAAATTATTTTCGGACTAGTGGGTTCAAGGTGCTTCACTTTGCGAGGCCAGGTCTTGAGCGCGTGTCATGCCCCGAACCATGGCCTGGGCGTAACACGACACTCAGTGCCTGACTGCATGTGACCGAGCAAACCAACTAGATTGCTGGATCAACATGTGGTATAATTGTAAGCTATATATGAATATCCAATATGATGATCTACTAAAGAATCTAACTAAAATATCATAAATGCGGAAAGTACTGAAAAGTCTGCAAGTGTAAAATGAGTAGCTGACAAGGCTAACACATAAAATCTTGCTAACATTTGACTGACTGTACTATAGTCTACGAAGCCTCTAAGAATACTGAAATGCTAGTTGTTATTGGGACAAGGTCCCTGACATACCTTACTAACTAAAATACTACAAAGACTGAAAAAAGGGATAATGCCCCGAAAGACTGGGGCTCATCAATAGCGGATACGAGATGTCCTAGCAAGCAGAATCGTCAACTCGTAAATCATTACATGTATCACGAGATGCAGTCCCCGGGCAAAAAGGGACGTCAGTATATTTGAATTACACTGGTATGTAAAACAATTGAAAGAAAGAACTGTAAATACTGAAACTAAAACTGAACTGATAACTGATAATTGATAAATGAACTAAACATAGGAAGTAAGGATATGAACACTCCCTATTCTGAATGATGAACCACCTGTTTATCTAAATAAATAAACTACGGCCTCAGTCCCAATATATATATGCACAAGCTACGGCCTCGGGCCCAAGTATACGTATACATAACTATAGCCTCAGGCCCAAAGATGCATAAAGCATAAACTACAGCTTCAAGCCCAAATATGCATAAAGCATAAACTACAGCCTCATGCCCAAATATACGTGTTCAATATTCAGAAATTTAGAATCAGGAACTGAGAATTTTACTGCAATACATGATACTTAAATGCTGAACCATACTGAGTTACAGGATACTGGAATGCTGAATAGAACTAGATTGAGATATGTATTCATAATAAATTGATTTGTCATAACTGAAACTCATAGGATATTGAATGATGATAAAACTATGCCATCTAGAGAATAGAAGTTCTACGACTATTCATGAAATTAAGGCATAATTACTTTCTGATAAAACTCGTAATAGTCATAATGAATGGGACGTAGGGAGAATCATAAAACAATTCCCAAATGTAAAGAGAGTTAGCCTCACAAACCTTAACTCTGGCCCTTTTTAAGAGTAACACGATGTTCTCATCTTTTTCACGATAATCTATGGCAATATAAGGCTCATGTTTTGGTAACTTAGGAATTTTATCAAACACACTTTTTGGGCGTAAAGACTCATAGCCCTCATTAATGGTGTTGTTTTCACCCAATTCTCATTCTACTACTTCTAGGTGCTTTTACAATCCAAAATAGATGTAACTAACACCATTTCTCATCACGCAAATGATTATTACACTCTTAAGTGAACAATGCAAAACCCTAGCACAGTTCATTTGATTCCCTTTATCAAACCCATCTACTATTCTCTCAAAAACGCATCAATTCATAGTTATAAATGATTAGGCAGTAGAAGAATTACCTTTTTGAAGTTCAATCCTATTGAATTTGAGTTCTAAGGTTTCTTTTCTCAATAATGGTATCTCGATCGAATATCTAATGATTGAAAGGATTTACCCATGTTAATAATGTCATGCCCCGACCTCGGGGAGCGCGACCGGTGCTCAACCGAGATACCCCGATTAAGCAAGTCTGTTAGATGCCTTCTACCCAACCTTGCCCATTAACAATATAAGAACCAGTACATGTGATAAATATGAGAAGAGTCAAGTGTTCCACAATATTTTCCATTACTAAAGGATATTTATTTATGATATCCAAATATAACAACTTTATTGATATGATGAAAACATGTTCGCCCAAATACCAACACTTACTAGCTTAATTCCTAACATCATATACCACCCACAACCTGTCTACAAAGCCTCTAAGTATAACAGAAGAGTAGTATGGATGTGCCGGCGACAAAGAATCGGCTATACCTCAAAATGTAACGTACAACATCAGATGACATGAAGCCTGAAACACAGTAGGGCTCACCAAAATCTGCTGAATAGAGAGTGACTGCTAATGAGGGTCAAAATCACATGTTGACGAATGACCTGCCCCCGACAAAAAGGACGTTAGTACATATGGAATAATACTAGTATGTAAATCTAAATGTCCACTTTCAATATAGAACTCCAATATGAGAAAGGGAAAACCTTAGAAATAGCAAGTCACAATCAATAATATCCAAATGCCCAGTTAAAACATACCAATTTTCAAAATACAAAAATAATATATATTTTTAGTTGGGAGATCATTTGTACCGATATACTACCGTGTTTTTAGCATGGAGTCCGATCATGCCCGATCGGCTAGGCTATCTCCCCACGGACAATGTGGTTTGACATGTGATGCGAACAAAGGGTGTTACCAATAGTAGTACCACCATGTGCGCAACATGACGTCCGATATCTACCCGATCGGCTAGGCCGCCTTCCCACATATGTCGTGTGGGTTGACTTTCCAATTCCAGCTAATATCAATTTCATCCTAGATAAGGGGAATAATCACAATCCATCACAATCCACCCCTACATCGGCATGTGTAGTTTTGGTTGTGGGCCTTATGACCCACCCTTCCTCAGTTTGCTAATGATACTCCCCAAAATGTTTTTTGTTTTTGCACGCAAAGGTAATATAATTATAAATATATTCACCTCATCGTCTTTCACATTGTATAACCTTCATTAGTATTTTCAACCAGTCACAACCACAATATTTTCTTGGCTCTTTTGGCCATTCACAAGATTCATTATTCATGGCATGACGACAATATTTCATATTCCACACTTTCTTTTCTTTACCTCAAGGATCACCATCAAACATCAACATACAGAATATTCCGTAAATCACAACTTTAAGTTTATTAGCAATGAATACTTTAAACACAATGAATTCCTTTCCAAGAAATGGAGTAAAATGGTTGGCAATCAAAGCACAAGTTAGAAGCATAAACGAGTAACACGTAATTTAATCTTGAAATACTTTTCCCAAAAAGGGCAATACACAATTTCAATTCATGAATATATATAAGAGTTAAAGACACATTGGATACACTTACAAAGCATATCATTAGTTAAAACAACCATATTTGGGCACAAGTATAACTCTCATTATTGGCATGGTGGCCACACTATCCATCTCCAACCCCCTTCTTTCACTTTCAAGCATCCTTATAGATTATCAACAACAAGGAATTTTAATTCAAGACTTTAGATACACATTTGAGCAACTAACCAAATTAAGGGTCTTATACATATGTGATTTCTTACACAATTCGACATGCTAGTTTTCATTAAAATCACGCTTCAAATCATGATATATTAACACACAACCCATGTTTAATCACCTTCTCAAATAGTAACTCAACAAAGAAGAACGTTTGGAATACAATTCGAACGCATATATCTTTTGACACAAGGCTTGTTTGGAATAATCAATTTATAATGAGCAACACAGGACTTACAAGGCCATTGTGGGGTTCAATTCTAAAAGAGGAGTTTAGCCAACATACCTCGCCTCGAGCCTTTTTAAATTACTACAATGTTTCGGAATTCTTAGCTTCTTCAATCTATTTGGAAATATAGCAAAATTGAACATAAATTAGGAGAGAGTTTATGGTTCTAGCTATTTTGAGCATTTTATCAAACACTAAGTAGGTATTATGGTTTCAAGGTTCTCCCATGGTGGATTCTTTCACCCCACTACCCAAAGTCTATCTAATTTAGCTCAACATTTTTCCCCAACCCTTGATAGTACATGCATGTAAAAATAAACAACTCCCATACCCAAGAATAAACTTACTTATTACCTATTTTTAGTTAAATTTCTAAATTGAGGGTTAGGGTGTGGAAGCTTACCTCTAGGATGAAGACCTAGTGTATTTTCCTTGTTAATCTTCCAAGATTTGGGTAAGAATTGAGAAACAATTGGTTGAGGAACTATCTCCCTCTCTAGAGCACTTTCTCACTCTCAAAATGTCAGGTTCTTACTTAAGAAACAGTTCATATAGTTTATATAATGAAATGGGGTCGGGTTATAAAAACCAAAAAACAAGAAGCTCCGAAACAAATTCTGCAGTCACATATGCGACCCCATAATGCTTCTGCGGTCTACAAAATGGCGCCCGAAACTGGGCACAGCTGCCCCACTCTGCGGCCATTATGCGGTCCGCAGACCTATTTTGCAGTCTCATAATGCACCGCAGAACCTCCCTCAGGAAAAATCTTCATACTGGTTCCGCGGTCGATGTACGACCCATGACATGGTTTTGCGACCGCATAATTGAGCGCACAATACCATCCAAACTTGCCCAGTTTCCTGCTTTACTCTGCAGCCATTCAGCAGCCCGCAGAGTGATTCTACAGCCGTATAGTGGGCCGCAGAAATGTCTTCTTCTACCAAATATTTTCCTTTACTCCCCAGTGCGTTGTTCGACCCAACATGTCCGTACCGCGACTCGCAAGGTCGCCGCAAAGAATTTCTACCATCACCAAACATATTAGCCTACCTTGCCACAACAGAACCTCGGGTTTTAGGTGAAATTTTATGGGGCCTTACAAATAAGGTATTGGAGAATTGAAATTAACTTAGAATCATCATTAGAACTTACCTTGGATGATAGAGGGACCTTGGGGAAGTTAGGTTATTGAGAGCTTCCCTTTCTAGAGTAGGT
>AWOL01S0221687.1:0-13020 GCA_000715115.1 Nicotiana otophora
GAAACCTTCTTCCTTATTCCCCGCATCCATCATCTTAACCTTACTTCGTAGTTCTATACATTTCCTCTGTATTTTCTTTGTTAAATATGTCTTCTCCAACACCAGACTCTCGCAAAGTTGTGATCGTGGATGAGCTTGCTCCTTCTACTGCCCCTATTAGGAATAGGAGATGTGGTAGACTCTGTTGTTCCTCAAGAGTTTTCTTTTGTATCAGATCATGAAACCATGAAAAATCAAGTTTCTTCTATAGCTTCCTTGTACCCTGCTAAACTCTACCCAAGTTTGATCACTCATGGTCTTCTTTCTTTGTTCGTCGAGAATGTTATTGGAAACCAGATTTTCCAGTTTTAATTCCTGGTGCCAACCAAAGAATCACCTCTTACCATGTTGGTTTTTCTTTCGTTTATACCCACCTATTCACTTTAGGGTTTAAGCCTCCCATTTACCCAGTGATCATCGAGTTTTGTCGCTATTTTAATATTTTTTTTGGCTAGATTGGTCCCATTGTATGGAGGGAAGTAGCATGCCTTTGCTATTTGTCGGATTTAGTTTCCATTCCTTTTACCTTCCGTCACTTACTTCATCTTTACTCTCCCAAGTTGTTTCGTGAAAGGGTCTTTTCCCTCGTGGCTAGAAGTAAAAGGGTTTTAGTTAGCCCCGAGGATGACCGTGACCGAGGCTGGTACGCCCGTTTTGTTGTTGCCCCCACTAGTAGATTAGTGAGTGAAGAAAACATATTTTTTTCAGAAAAATGAAACTTTGCATGTCAGTTTTTTTTTTCCTTTACTTTCTTTGATGTCTTGAGTTCCTTCATGTAATCATATATTTATTGTTTTCAGTAACCATGGAAGTCTTCAAAGAAATTTCTGACTTCTGTGCTTGAGTAGAAAAAATATTGACTGTTGCTCCTATGGACAAAAGATCTTGGAAATTTCTTTCACGAAAATTTGGTTGGAAAGTGAAGACTCACGGTACTCTTCACTCTCGTAGTTTATTTCCTTCTTTACTTGTTCATATATAAATTTTTCATCATCCCCCCCCCCTCCCAAATTATTTTATTAGGGTTTTCTATTTGCGGTATTAGTCCCGCATCTGTTTCATCAACCAGGCTTTCTGTAAGTCTTGCTCAAGAACGGATTTTGAGCGCTTCTTCCTCCAAGAGAAAAACTGTTGAAGCCTGTGGGTTTGATGATGAAGAGGATGCAGAAAAGTATTCTTTGGTGAGAAAATCGCATGTCAGAAGACACGTAGTTTCAGATGATGAAACCCATGTCTCTCATGATCCCTATCAAGTTCGATTCCCTTCAGACTCATTGATGAGACCGAGAATGCTCCTTTAGAAATTTCTGATGAAGATGCTGGTAACTCAACCAACCCTCCCCCCCCCCTTCCCCCCAAAGTCATGTTGAAAGGTTATTCGCCTATTGCTTTGAGGGTGAAGAAGGCCTCATGCCTATTTCTAAAAAACTGCCACTTGTTTCCTTTCCAGTTGTACCTATTGTTAACCCCTTGTGTCTTTACCTGGTGTTACCCCAATGGTTTCTCCCCCTACTGCTCCTCGTGTAGAAGCTGAGCCTTCTATCAGTAGGCAGGAAATGAAAAAATTTGTAACTAAAGTCGTTGCTAGGAATCGTGGAGAATAAGAAGTTGGAGGGTCACAATTCCATGGCCTTAATGAATGATATTGTTAATTCTTCTCTTAAGGTATAAATTTACTTATATTTCCTTCCTTCCTTTTCCTTATTCATAACTCTTCTTCTTTTGCCTTTCTTTTAGGTTAATTTGACAGGTACTGAGCTTATGAAAATGATCTCTTGGACTGACCAGCAACTAATTGAATTATGCACTGAGGCTGATAACTGGAGAGAACAATTTGAAGGTCTTCAGTTGGAGAAATGCGTTCTTGCAGAGGAAAAATGAGCTTTGGAACAACAAATGAAAATGGTATCCGCTGAGTTAGAGGTTCTAAAATCTTCTTCTAGTCAAGTTGAGAAGGATAAGGATAGATTGGAATCCTCTTTTGCTGAACAACTTTCTAAGGCTACTGAAGAGATAAGGAGTTTGAAAGAGCTCCTTAATCAAAAAGAGTTTTACGTGGGTGAACTTGTTCAGTCGCTTACCCAAGCTCAAGAAGATCTCCGCGCCTCTTCAGGTAAAATTCAGTTCCTGGAAAGTTCTCTTGCTCATTTGAAGAAAGCTTATGAAGCCTCGGAAGCAAAAAAAGAGGAGTTGGAAGCTGAAATTGAACAATGAGAGAAGGATTATGAAGCCCTCGAAGATAAGTCATCACTGGATGTTAGTTGGGCTTTTTGAACACTCGCCTCGAGACTTTAACTGAAGCCAGCTATGAAGGGTTTGACCTTAACGTTGAGATTGCTAAGGCCAGAGAAACAATTGAACAAACTCAGCAACATCAAAGCTTTTCCACACCCAAAGACGAAGGTTCTAAAGGTGATGGAGATGGACTTGCTCTAGGTGAAGTTGATGTTCAACCCTCTTCTCCCCAAGTCGATCCTTCTTCTCCCGTTGATGATGCTCCTTAGCTTTTACCATTTCTAGACTTTATCTGTTGAAAATGTTCGTTTGTTGGTTTTTGTTTGGAACTCCCTTGTGTTTGTTGGACAACTTTTGAAAGGTTTTTCCGCCCCTTTCTTTTGGGGTTATGATGTAAATAGCACCTCGATTTGTTGAGGTTATAACTATCTTTACTTCTTTTGTCGCATATTATGCTTTCTGCCCTTTTAATATTTGAGCTTAAACTTGCACTTAAAATGCTTTAACAGACCGTGACTTCGACTTACAAGGGTTTTTATAAAAGAGGGTCCTTTTATATTAACGACACTAATGGAGATGACGTCACGCCTTCATATTGGTGCAAATATATAAAACGTAAAGTAGATATGAAAAGAGAAATATATTGAGGAAGTTGTATTTTTGAACTATCAAATTAATAAATTTTGTACATCATTTTCATAATTGTTCATACAACATTTTCATAACTGTTTTCATTGTAGCAGATTTACAAATTCGGGTTTGTTTTCTCGCGACTAAATTTATGGCCTTAACCTCGAAGCTGGTGGGAATATCTTGCATCCTTTTTGCGAGTTCGAACTCCTTTGAAATCTTTTCAAGGGTTTCTTCAAGGTTTTGATTTAGGCTGAACTATGCCCTTGGTATACATTTTTCTTTCTTGTGTAACCTTCTATATTCATAGTCCCCCCAGTGTTGGAGCATTGAAGTATGAAATCTTGAACACTGGATCAACTCCTTTCTTTCGGTCATTTCCCTGAAAAGGAAAATACAAACAGGACTCGGAGATAATTTCTTAGATGATGACTGCATAACCTTTTTCCCATCAGAAAAGTTGTAACCTAGACCAGGAATAATTCAGTATTTCGCGTGTCTTTCGGCTCTAATATCATCATTTGGTACGGGCCAGCTTTTTTCCTATCATCTAAAATAGTCAGAAAAATTCAAAAGAACAAAATAAAATCGAACTTGTGTGATACCTGACCGTGGGTATTATCATCATTCAGAAGTAATACTTCTTCAAATAGACTGCATTCCAGTTTTACAGTAATACCTTGCCATCCATGGTTTCCAACTCGTATGCTCATTTTCCAGCGATGCCTCGAACCCTATTTGGGCCTTCTCAATTTGGAATCAATTTTCCTGCATTTACCGCTTTTGTTGATCATAACACATTTTTGAGGACAAAGTCCCCAATCTTGAAATACTTCAAATTGGCTTTCCTGTTATAATATCGTTCAATCATCTGCTTTTGAGCTTCCATTCGAATTAATGTTGCTTCTCTCCTTTATTCTATCAAATCCAAATTTACCCGTAGCTCTTCCTTATTTTCCACTTCAGTGACATGCATATACCTCGTACCTGGTTCACCTATCTCCACCAGAATTAAAGTTTCTGCTCTGTATACAAGTGAAAATGGAGTCTCACCTGTACTAGTTTATGTTGTTATTCGGTAAGCCCATAGCACCCCTGGTAATACTTCTAGCTATTTGCTTTTTGATTCTTCCAATCTCTTCTTTAAGTTATTGATGATAACCTTATTTTTCGATTCAGCTTGTCTGTTGGCCGCAGGGTGATAAGGTGGGACGTAATTCGTTTAATCTGCCAACTTTGGAAGAATTCTGTGATTTTTGCGCCAATGAATTGTGGACCATTGTCACATATTATATGCCAAATCGGCATATAATATTTCACCAAATAAAATTCCTAACTTCTTTTTCTCATAACTGTTTAAAAGTACTTGTTTCTACCCATTTTGAGAAATAATCTGTTAAAACTAACAGAAACTACCTTTCCTTTAGCTTGAGGCAACTGCTCTACGATGTCCATGCCCCATTTCATGAAGGGCCATGATGAAATAATTGAATGCAACTACTCTGGCAGTCGGTGCATGTTATTGGCGTATCGTTGACATTTATCGTACCTGGCTACAAAGTTTTCTGGTTCTTCTTTCATTTTTGGCCAATAATATCCTACCCTTATTAATGTTTTCACCAACAATCTTCCCCCGACGTGATTACCGCAATGCCTCTCATATAATTCTCTCATTACATATTCTGTTTGTGATGGTCCAAGGCACCGTGCTAAAGGTCCATTAAATATTTTGCGATATAAATTTCCACGAATTAAGCAGTACCAGGCAGCTTTCAGCCATAGCAATTGTGATTTCTTCTTATCTTCAAGCAAGATACCATACTGCAAAAAGTTCACAAATTCATATCTCCAATCCCAAGTTAAATATTGAAATTTACCTCACTCTTGGTTTGATCAAGTGCTAAATGAAACAAATGTATCACAATGGCATTTTCTGCATTTGTTACATCCGCGATAGACGCGAGATTTGCCAACGCGTCTGCTTCTACATTTTTCTCCATGGGTATTTGTACGGCTTTCCATGTCTGAAATTGTCTAAGCAATTCTAGTACCTTTTCCATGTATTGCTGCATTCGCGTCTCTCTTGGAATGTAAGTCCCTTGCATTTGATTGGCCACCAATTGCGAGTCACTTTTGATCACAATTTGTTCGATACCAAGTTCTCGTGCTAGTTCCAAGCCTGCAATCACAACTTCATACTCTGCCTCATTGTTAGTGATTGGATAATATTTTATTGCTTGTCTTATGACTTCACCTTAGGGTGGAACTAAACCTGCTCCTTTAACATTTGAGGAACAGTCAGTAAATAGGATCCAAATCCCCGGATTAGCTCCGATAAACACCTGTGTTCCTTCTCTGTCTCAGGAGCTAAATTCGTGCTAAAATCCGCTATAAAATCTGCTAACACATGTGATTTTATTGCAATTCTAGGCTGATATATGATATCATACTCACTAAGTTCTATTGCCTATTTAGCTAATCTACCCGATAATTCCTGTTTATGCAGTATGTTTTTAGGGGGAAAGCAGTTATAATAGAAATATGATGACATTGAAAGTAAGGTCGTAACTTGATAGATGTCATAATTAACGCTAAAGCAAGCTTTTCTAGGTATGGATATCGTGTCTCAACATCTAGTAAAGACTTACTAACATAATAAATTGGGGATTGTTTACCTTTATCTTCTCGTACCAACACCGCACTTACCGCTACTTCTGACACAGCGAGGTAAATAAGCAATCTTTCACCATCTTTTGGTTTGTCTAACAAAGGCGGATTTGATAGATACGACCTTAGGTCCTTGAGAACTTGTTGGCACTCGTGAGTCCATTCAAACTGATTTTGTTTTTTCAGCACTGAAAATGATTTAAAACTTTTTTTTGATGACTTTGATATAAATCTTCTGAGAGCTGCTATCCTACCTGTTAATCTCTGCACTTCGTTCTTGCTCGTGAGTATATTTGGTATTTCCTCAATATCTTTCATTTGTGCAGGATTCACTTCAATACCTCTGTTAGAAATAAAAAAAACCTAAAACTTACCTAAAGTCATGCCAAAAGCATATTTTTCTGGGTTTAATTTCATGTTGTACTTGCGGAGAATCTCAAAGGTGTCTGACAAATGTTGAAAATGATCCCCCGCATGTGTTGACTTAACCAACATATCGTCTATGTAGACTTTCATAGTTTTTTCCAGATGTTCTTGAAATATTTTAGTCACCAATCTTTGATATGTGGCTCTAGCATTTTTCAAGCCAAATGGCATGACTTTGTAACACTAAGTCTCCCTGTCTATGATAAACGAAGTTTTTTCTTCATCTAGAGGGTCCATTTTTATTTGATTGTATCTTGAATATGCATCTAAAAAACTTAAAAGTTCATGACCTGCAGTAGAATCAATTAACTGATCTATATGCGGTAAAGGAAATGAATCTTTAGGACAAGCCGTATTTAAATCAGTATAGTCTACGCAAACTTACCATTTTCCGTTCTTTTTTGGAACCACAAAGGTGTTAGCTAACCAGTCAGGGTAACTTTACCTCTCGTATTGAACTAATTTGTAAAAGCTTTTATACCTCATCCTGGATAACTTGATTTTTGAAGGACCATTGCTTCTTTTTTTCCTACTTGACAGACGGGTGTAATGGATCCTCATTCAACTTGTGAGTCATCACCTCTGATGGTATACATGTCATATATGAGTGCGACCAAGCAGAGCAATCTGTGTTAGCACATAAAATTCAATTAACTTATCTTATATTTTTGGGCTCAAATTAGCTCCGATGTAAAAAATTTTGTCTGGACAAATAATATTATAGCTTCGAGCTCCTCGGTAGTTATTTTAATGTTCTCATTTTCCACTGGCTCTTGAGTTACATCGTGTCTCGTTCAAGTTTCTCGTGAATGCCATAGCCGCCCAGTTATCAGGTACCCGAGGCAACATCATCTTCTCCCACTAGAATCTATCTACGAATTCCCTAAGCAATTCTGTACTCCCTTGTTTAACCTTAAAGATGTCTTCTATCCCTTTTTCAACTTTTTAAACTCCCGAATGTGCTTTTATAAATGAATCTGCAAGCTCAATAAAAGAATCAATAGAATTTCCAGGTAAAAGAGAGTACCACGTTAACGCTCCTTTTGTGAGTGTTTCACCAAAGTTTTTAACCAAAACTTACTCGATTTCCTACTTGGTTAAATCATTGCCTTTCACGCCGGTAATGAACGTAGTTACGTGATCTTGAGGGTCAGTTGTTCCATCGTATTTGGGAATATCAGGTATTTTAAACTTTTTGGGAATTGGTAAAGGTGTCACACTGCCGCACTTGGCTTCCAAGGTTGTTGTGAATACTTGTCAATATCCACACATTTGATTACGGGAGGCACGCCAGGTATTTGCTCTATATAATCATTTTGCTCCTTTAACCGTTTCTACAAAGTTAGCACTAAATTTTGTAAATTAGAATTATTTGGTGTACCTGACCCTCCATCACGAGATTCATTAGGAATTTCTCCACTTCCAGAATTATCAAGCCCTGAACGCGGGTTCTCCAAAGTTGTTGTATTAACTGGTGGAGGAGTTTGCGTCGCATTGAGTAATCCTCTAACAAAAGCATGTAAGTGCACTGTTCACGTGTTCCACAATGAGCATCCTGCTCCACAGTTTGGTCGTCTCCCTGCTGATCATCAGCGCGCGTAGCAGACCTTTCAGGTGAACTTCCACAGGATTGCTGAGGGGATCCCGTAGGTGTGTGGTGTGGTGGAGTTCCACCTTGTTGGTTCAGCTGGTTGTTGTCGTTAACAGTTGAAATACTTAGTTGTTAAAAAATGGAGTTTGGAAAGTGAACAAAATATCAGATTTCCGGTAACAGAACTAATATGTTTAACCCAAAAATAGATTTTTCGGTCAAAGTCAATATCTAGAAGAAATCGGGTTACTAATAACCAAGATTTACTTCACTTTCCCAACAATTTGAAGAATAAATCAAGGAATGAAAATAATTGACAAAGAAAACATGAAATAGATTGGTAATCACTCCTAAAATTACGGTTTAGAACTTTAAGACTAAAGTAAAGAATGATTGCATAAATTTCAATAATTGTCTAATGCCATTACAAATGAGATTTCAGTCCTTATATAGAAGCAAACAATTATACCTTACTTAATTCGGGCTCACTAATGATATTAATTGTCTTGATTGCCTATTACCATATACAACTGTATGTAACAGAAATATGATTAAAGATTTCTTGTAACCGTACCGATTTTCCTTCCTTATTTATGACAGGTTCGTGTATCTTCCCTTCTTACAACCGCTATTCATTTCGTTCTTGTTCCCATTTTTATAGTTGTCAGGTTTGGCTTTTTCTTCAGTATAACCCCGTGAGTGTTTCTCCCGTGCCTTTTCTGCATTCTTTAACTCATCTAATTAAGAACGTCACTTGTCATTATATCGATGTTCCATGTACCTTGCTCTGTTACCTTTTGATAGTCCACGTGTCATGTCGTTTTTCCACCAATACATGAATCAAACCCAAGCAGAGCGCTAAAAGTCAAATTGTGCCCTCCAAATCGACCAATGCATTGGCCTAAAATTTGAATCTTAGAGTGTCAATCAAAATATATATACGTGTTATTTAATATATATATATATTCTCGACCGGGTGCCAGTGACCCCCTACTCAAAGGGTAGGTCCGCCTCAAGACACAATTATGGATCACAAACTTTTTACACACTCAATCTTTTCATACTTTGTCTAAGACACAATGTTATGGGCTTGATCACTTCTTCTTGGAGATTGCATCACACGTCCTAATTAAAGCATGACACGTGTCATATAATGCAAAAGAATAAGAAAAAACTAAATTTACACCCCATTATTATTTTTTTTAAAAATAAGAACATAAAAGAATCCCCCTCCCCCACCCGTCTCTCAGCTTCTCCTAAGGAACTTCTTAAACAACTTTTTCCAAAAGTTGTCGAAAAAGGTTTGAATAGGTCAACTTAGTATAAGTAGCACGATATTTCCAGGTAAGTGTTGCTTTTACGTAATTTAGGTCTTTGGGTCCTCCAATATATATGATGCTCCAGTCAATTTTGTTCAGCTGCTTGAAAGCCTGAAAGGTCTCCACACGCTTTCTCGCCTACAAAATTTCCTTATGCAAAACAGTTAGGGCGGACCAATTACCTAGAACGCCTACATAACTTTTGTACGTGAGAAATTAGCAAATTCAGTGACAGAAATTGTTCTTACCAATTACGTATTTCTTTTAATTGTTGCCTAACTATTCCATTTTTCATCTTTTTTATTATTTTTTTATTCTTTTTACATCCACTAAGTGAATTTTCATTTTGTTTTGCAATCCGACTTGAATATCCATCTTTTTGGGTAACCAACTGATATCACGAATAAAACTTTTAGTCCTCCTTTACATTGAATAAAGTACAGTGGGTGTGTAATCATTGGCCGGTTTTTGGGAATGTCCAAATGCAATGTCCAGTTGCTTGTAGTTAGATTAAATTCTACTGGATAAAACAGAACAACTGCAATAACGATGGGTCTGGCAATAGACAAAATATTTTAATGTCAATGCGTCAGCCTACCAAATTATTTAGTGATCAAATAATATATCGTGGTTGATCAATTATTCCTGTTTGACTTTTATTACAACAAACCTTCTCTTCTTTCACTATTCCTACACGCATTCACGTTGAAACTTTCTTCTTCCAATTAAAACTCCAACCTCCAATACTTTGAAACTCAACATTATTATGCCATTATTACGCCGCGTTGATGTCTAGTCACTGTCTCAAATTTTTAAGATTCTGGTATGCTTATACAAACAACAATCTCTTGAACCCCTCTTTGTTTCTTCTGAGCTGAAAATGAATTATTCTCATCTCATCAGTGTATTTACCATTATTCTTGCTTCTTCCTCTGTTTCAATTCTTGCACAACAGCCTTACATTGGAAAGGGGACAAATGCCTGCGACAGCCAAGATAACTCCAACTCTGCTTTTGGGTACTTCTGCAATGGCGTTAACCGCAGCTGCCAATCTTATTTGACCTTCAGATCTCAACCCCCTTTCACTTCAGTGGCCACCATCTCTTCTCTACTTGGTTCTGATCCTTTGGAACTCTCTCAGCTCAATTCAGTTGCTCAAAATGCTACATTTGACACAAACCAAATGGTTCTTGTTCCTGTCACATGTTCTTGTTCAGGTCAGTATTACCAAACAAACACATCTTATGTCATAAAAAAGGATGATACTTTCTTAACAATTGCAAATAATACTCTCCAAGGCTTGTCTACTTGCCATGCTATCAACGCTGAGAACAAAGAACAAGCTAGTAATCTGGTTCTTGGTTCAAGACTTAATGTTCCTCTTCGATGTGCTTGTCCAACAAAGAATCAAACAGATGATGGTACAAAATATCTGCTTAGTTACTTGGTTACTTTTGGAGAATTTTTTTCCCTCATTAGTGATAAATTTGGGTCGGACACTAGGGCAACACTTGCTGCTAATGGACTATCAGAAAATGATACTATTTTTCCATTCACTACTCTATTAGTTCCTCTTTTGAACCCACCTTTGAGTTCCCAAGTTGTAGGAAATTCTCCACCGCCGCCGCCTCCGTCTTCACCAACACCACCTGCTGTCCCCGTGTCAAATGATAGCTCAAAGAAGACTTGGATATATGTTGTGGTTGGTGTTGTTGGAGGAGTTGTCGCTTTTTCTCTTTTGGGGGTGGTTATTTTCTTCTTGTTCTTTAGGAAAAGGCAAAAGAAAGCTGATCCACGGTTTGTTTCTGAAAGCTTTGAAGCAGTTGAGAAACCATTGAATAAGAAAGTTGAAGATGAGTCTGAGGAGTTTTTGGAAAGTTTATCCAGTATAGCTCAATCTGTTAAGATTTACAAATTTGAAGCGATCAAAACAGCCACAGAAAACTTCAGCCCAACATGTTTGATTAAAGGATCTGTTTATCGGGGCACGATCAATGGTGATTTTGCTGCTATAAAGAAAATGAGTGGTGATGTATCCAAGGAAATTAATTTATTGAGCAAAATCAATCATTTTAATCTTATTAGCCTTTCAGGAATTTGTTTTCAAGATGGCCACTGGTATCTTGTTTATGAATATGCTGCCAATGGACCATTAAGTGATTGGATATGCCACCAGAATGGTGATCAGAAGTCTCTTAATTGGACACAAAGAGTACAGATTTCTCTTGATGTGGCCACAGGGCTTAACTATTTGCATAGCTACACATCCCCTCCTCATGTTCACAAGGATCTAAACGGTAGTAATATTCTTCTGGATGGCGATTTAAGAGCCAAGATTGCTAACTTTGATCTAGCAAGGTCAGCGGATGGAGAAGAAGGTGAGTTTGCCTTGACAAGGCACATAGTTGGGACCCAAGGTTACATGGCACCTGAGTATTTGGAGAATGGTCTAGTCTCCCCGAAGCTGGATGTTTATGCATTTGGAGTTCTGTTGCTAGAGATTCTCACTGGAAATGAAGTTTCTGTTCTATATGAAGGCTCGAATACTAACTTGGCTGAGGTGTTGATCCCTGTGCTTCATGATGAAAATGCGAAGGAGAATTTGAGCAACTTCATTGATCCTTCTCTGCAAGGGAAGTACCCTGCGGAACTTGCCATTGCCATAGTCAGATTGATCGATAACTGCATAAAGAAAGATCCTTCTCATCGCCCTGGTATGGATGAGATTGTCCAATCTCTTTCAAGAATTATGACAGCCACACACTCTTGGGAAATGTCATATAGCATTTCAGTATCACCTCAAAGATTGTCCTAGATCAATGAATGTAAGGTTTTTTGTTTGGGTTTTCCTCCTCCCATGTCTAGCATGATTTGCTATGTGCATAATGTTATTACCTTATTATGAAAAGCTATTGCACCAATTACCCTACATAATATCAGTTTAAACTTCAATCAAGCCACCTTGTGTTCTCTTGTTATGTTGTTTCTTGCTTTGTGTAATGTATGCAGTCCTCCTCAAGTTCCAGATATATTCAACAAGAACAATAACAACAACCCAATATAATCCCACTAGTGGGGTTTGGGGAGGGCAGTGTGTACGCAGACCTTACCCCTACCCTGGGTAGAGAGGCTGTTTCCGATAGACCCTCGGCTCCCCTCCCTCCAAGAACTCCCCACCTTACTCTTGGGATGACTCGAACTCACAACCTCTTGGTTGAAAGTGGAGGGTGCTTACCACTAGAGCAACCCACTCTTGTCCGGGAAACAAAATACAGGAAACAGGACTAAACTTGCTGGCATTACCTTGTAGTGGCAATATATGATTGACCATGTCGTTTGTTTTTGCATCTCATATTGTTGGTAGCTATACAACTTTGTGAACGCAATAGAGCAACCTTTTATCAAGCCATTGTGTGTTGTGTAACCTGGGTATAAGCTGTGTTGAATCTGTAGGTTAAGCTACACATAAAACATACATCAAGTATAAGGAAAGATTGAAGGAATATACCTGTTTGTATGTTCCCACTGATGCCACAACATTCGACTAATCTAGCCGTCCGAAAACCAATAATTAATTAGATCATGTTTGACTTGTAGAATTCGTAGATCAAGAACCATAAAGTATATGAAGGTTTTTGCATTGATGATGGCATAGGTACGGGGTCAGCCTCTGGAAAAAAAGGAAACATTGACTATTAGCTTTCAAATCCAATGATTAAATGCATATCTAGGAGCAATATGTGAAGGCAAGGCCGGCCGGCTAGTTGTTTAAATTAAATTAATTCAATTTAACTTTTTAAAAAGGCCAGCAGCCTAGTGGTTATTATTATTATTATTATTATTATTATTCTTGGAAAAAGAATACCCTTAGGAATTTAACTAACACGATTAATGCATATCCAAGCCTCTTGTAACCCAATGGGTTTGTTATTGGTATATTTAAGTTGTGATCATTTTCAACTGAAATAGGCTTAAATGGAGCGATGTAGATAGTTGAGAAGTCATACAGGTGATCCTAATTGGGCTGAGAGGCGTAATTTTGTGACTGAGCGAGCTTAAATAGAGCGACGGACTGTGAAGAGTCAAATAGCCAACCCCAATTTGCTTGGGATT
>AWOL01S0221720.1:0-10072 GCA_000715115.1 Nicotiana otophora
ATATCCTGCACTTCTATGTTGAATTTCCTTGTTTTCCTCTGGAATCAGTTCCATACCTTTGTGATTCTCTTAGTATCTAAACATGTTTGAGTTTTGAGTTTCAATGCATGCCTATTGTAGATGTTCTTTTAATGAAACTGACTACCTGTTGTTAGTTATAGAATCCTTTTCATGCCTTGATTTGTGTAATATGCTAAAACTCTTATGAAAGCATTCCTTTGCTTTGAATGAATTACTAAGTCTTGTATTCAATCGACTATTCTTTGCAAACTAGTCACAATTATATGGATCTCATACTGTCTTAAGATATAGCCTAAACATGTTTCCTTGCTATCTGTAATCCTGATCTTTAGCATCATCTAAGACTTTAGGGTAAATGTCACATTTTCTCTTATGTATGGTCAACTGACATGTTAATATGTAGCTAATCTGCCTTTCACATGCCATAAGTTTCCGTAAAGCCTTTGTATTATGATTTATCCCCTCCATGTTAAGTTTTATGATATTGACCAAGCTATACTACTAGTATGTTGATACGCTATTTGTGACCTTATTAGAACTGTCATGTTAGAACTTTCATGTTAGAACTTTCATTGTAGCAGATAGACATTTGAAATCCTTTAGGTTAGTGCCCTATTCTGGACTTGTTTGGCATTGTGCACTCTGATATGTTTATCTTATAACCTCAGAAAACCCGATTCCCCTAACTCTCTCAATATGTTTTTCTGCTCAATATGCTATCTCTTGCTAATTGATCGAGTATGGAATGTCAGTATTGTTATATCAACTTGCCATGAGGAATGTGAGACTTATTGATCCTCTTAACTTATATGTTCTTTATTTAATCAATGCTGCTATGTCTGTTCTAAAATACAAAATGCATTTCTTCAAATTCTGTCACTTATTCGTTGTTAGTAGGCCTATAATTCTTTAAGTGATTGCTAGGCGTATTTGTTAACTCACTATTATTTGGTAAGTGAGACTCCATATGGGTTCTAACATGGTTCCAAAACCTGGACTTGGGCTGTACAATTGATACCCTCTAGTGCTTGAGTTGAGTTTGCATCTGGGCCTGCTATTCGTAGAAAAGTGAGCTTGCTGAGAGCCCAAGCAATACTGGTTTATTTTTACTTTTGGGCCTGCTTTTGGCCTGCAGTTGTCCGTGTGTAATATTGGGTAGAGAACATGCCTATAAGGTTTATGTGACCTACTTGTTATTCTATCCAATATGTCATATATGCTATTTGGTTTTTCATGTACACTAGTAGAAACCATGCCTATAGGGAATCACACACTTACTCAACCTGTTTTACTATGTTTACTGTCATGCATTATTAGACAACATGCCTATAGGAATCAGGTATCCACTCCTTCAATTCATGCAACTGCAGTGTATTTACTAGATAACATGCCTGTAGGATTATATTAACTTATGATCCTCATCTAGATATCATGTCTATAGGACCATAATTGATTAATTAGCTACTGTTATTGCTGTTTCCTTCATATTGCTGGCCTAGAAATCATGCCTATAGGGATGAAGTGTTATAGAATCAGTTTCAATTGCCAGCTCTTAGCAATCCTGCCTATAAGATACTGTTACTCATCTAGAAAGTATGCCAATAAAAATCAAACGCGGATAATTTTTAAGCTTTCAAACGGTTTTATTGCCTCATTACGCAAATAATTTAGAGATAATGCCTATAGGGTTTGCAATACCTATAATCTACAAATTCCTTGGTCTAAAGTCGCAGTACTGCCTGTACGCTTGAAATCAGAATCACATAGAAGCATGCCTATATGACTTAAAGACTCTGATTCATCTTAATTTTGTCTACTGCCTATAATATGAACTTGCTCGCGTGAATTTGTTTCTTACATGTGGAGGCTAACTTGAGCCATTTATTGTCTTTATGTGCAGTTCTATTTGTTTTGACTGTCGCCTAGTTTTATCATTTTTGAGCAGCCTAAGTAAGTCTAGAACCACCCTAAATAGAGGTCCAAAGCCTCCTGGACTATAGGCATAGGACGGGTAGTGCACGCATAGGACATGACTTAGAACTGAATTAGAACGCTTTAGGTAAACGACTTTAACATAGTAATCTGGTAGCAGGAGATGATAGTCTGTGCCCGCTGAATAATATGAGCAACTCCCATCTAAAAGGAGTTGCGAAGTATTATTTATGCTGCACGAGGTGATCCTTTAGGCTAAAAAACTTAGGACCCCCCTTTCCTTTATCCACTTAGTCATCTAATATAGACCATTATAGTTATTCTTGTAGTCCTTAAGATTTGTACCAATTATCATTGTGTTATAATGAAACCCTTTTACCTTTTATTCTCTTTGTTTATTTGATCATCTCGCCTAATTATAATCCACATAGTCTTAAGTTCGGCCAGGACTCACAGTTGTGGACATCAAAAAGTGCCGAACACTTTCTCTTTGAGGTAATTTGAGCTCTTACCTGATCTTTGGTGACGCTGACTCGTCAAATAGAGTTATCTGCACAATAGGTGCCCTAACGCACCTTAAAAATCATTAGGTGGTTACTCTTCTCTTTTAATACCCATTTAAAAGAGTTGTCACATGTCGAAAACCCGACTTCACTTTCGAGAGAAAAAGGGGGCGCGACAAGCACTAGTAGATTATACAAACTCTAACTACTGTCTGAAATAAAAATAGACAAAAGATGAATGCAAAAGAGAGACTCTAGGTGCACTGACAGACATAGGCTAGATAAGCCAAACAATCCTTCCCGACCATGTGTCGAGCCTTCAGAAAAGAAATAACCCGACTAGATGCACTGACAGACGAACCCCTCCCCTCTAGTCTAGGAAACTCTGGCATCGCCAAGGTAACTGTCATGGAGTGGCAATCAAGAATGGCATGATATGGAGATAACCTGTCCATACCCAGGATGATCTCAAAGTCAGTCATATCGAGCAATAGAAGATCCGCTCTGGTCTCATAACCACAAAATATAGCAATGCAGGACAGATAGATCCGATCCACAATAACAGAATCGCCCACCGGTATGGACATATAAATAGGAATACCCAAGGACTCACGAGGAACACTCAAGAAATGAGCAAATAGAGATGAGACATATGAATATTTGGTCCTCAGATCAAATAGTACCAAGAATCCCTACCGCAGACAGAAATAATACCTGCGATCACGGCATCTGAGGCCACTGCATCTGGTCTGGACGGAAAAGCATAGAACCTAGCTGGAGCACCACTTGACTGGCCTCCACCTCTAGGATGGCCCCTACCCACCTGCCCTCCACCTCTAGGTGATCGGATGGCTGGCGGGGCAACTGGTGCTAGAATCATAGGCTGCTGACCTTACTGCACTGCCTTGCCCTGAAGCCTGGGGAAGAACCTCCGCACATGACTGAGATCACCACACTCGAAATAACCTCTCAGTGTGGTGGACTGCTGACCTAAAGTCTGACCTTGATGGCCCGAATACCCACTGGAGGAACCCTGAACAACTGGTGGGCGGTAAGAACTCTATGGCATGGCGCTGAAATAAGGTTGCACTAGAGCACCCCGAGGAGGCGGCGACGCTGGATATGTGAGACTGCTAGACGGACCCCTCACAAACTAGCCTCTGCACCCAGCTAGAGCACCTCTAAACTCTCCAGAATATCAAAACCGCTTATCCCTCGTAGCCTGCTCCCGGCTACACTGACGTACAACCTCGATCCTATGAGCTATCTATGCAACTAGCTCATAAGAAGTCGCTATCTCAACCTCTCGGGCCATTGTGACCTGAATACCGGCGTGCAAACCTGCAACAAACCTCTGCACTCTCTCTGCATCAGTGGGAAGTATCATAAGTGCATGGCGAGACAACTCAGAAACCTCTCCTCATAGTCGATCACTAATATCTGACCCTGCTAGAGCTGCTCGCACTGAAACCGTAACTCTTCCCTCTAAGAGGGCGGAGTATACCTATCATGAAAAATATGGGTGAACCGGCCCCAAGTCATGGGAGGAGAATTTGCTGGTCTGCCGAGAAGATATGACTTCCACCACCTACGGGCCCTGCCCTCTAGCTGGAAAGTAGTAAAATCCACCCCATGGGACTCCAGTATCCTCATGTTGTGCAGTCTGTCCCTGCACCGATCAATAAAGTCCCGGGGATCCTTATGTCATTCACCTCCAAAGACAGGAGGATGAAGCCTGGTCCATCTGTCCAATAGTTTCTGCGGCTCGCCGACCGCAATTGGTATGGGCTCAGGTATAGCTGCCACTACTGGTTGGGCTCCGCCCACAGGTAGTGTGCCCGGGGTCTGATATACGACAATTGCATGCCCAGGAGAATGAGAGGTAGGGGTCTGTGCTCCCCCTCCTACCTGAGATGTGGTTGGGTCTGCTGGAAATAAACCAGCATGAGTCATAGAGTCCATGAACCGCATCATACAACCGATGACTTCCTAGAATCCCGGTGTGGGCATGAAATCCACGGGGGCTGGCTCTACTGCAGGCATCTCGCCCTACTCCTCAATAATAGGATCCTCTACTGCATCTACTGGTGGCATAACTGGAGAAACTCTAGGATGACCTCGTCCCTTACCATGAGTTGGACCCCTCCCCTAGCCTATACCTCGGCCTCTGCCTCGGCCTTTAGCAATAGGAGGAGCAGGTCCTCTATGATTGGGTATATCTGCCGCGCGCGTTCTCACCATCTGTGAGGGAATAAGAGAAGGATACTTAGAACAACATCAACTGCACGATATGAGATGTATAAAGAGTAGTTTCCTAACACCCTATAGCCTCTCGAAGATAAGTACGGACGTCTCTACACCGATCCACAAGACTCTATTAGGCTTGCTCATAACTTGTGAGACCTACGTGAACCTAGTGCTATGATACCATGTTGTCACGACCCAATTCTCCTATAGGTCGTGATGGCGCCCAGCGCCGCTGCTAGGCAAGTTAATAGTGAACTAACCACCCGATTTCTCTTTTTAATAAGTTTCTAAGTAATTAAATTTCCTTAATTAAAAGATTAAGAAACAACAATTTAAATAAATAAAATGAAAGCAGGTGAGTGCAATCATAACCATAGTAATAATCCAAAACCATAAAGTCAGCTAGTGTATGTGCTAATACCTGGTGTCACAAGTGTATTAGCACTAGTAGATTATACAAACTCTAACTATTGTCTGAAATAAAAATAGATAGAAAATGAATGGAAAAGAGAGACTCTAGGTGCTGCAGAACGGCTTAGGAAGCAGCTCACCACTAGGCATCCAGATAACGGGGATGCGCGCCGGTGTGATCGTCAGATGCACCTACCTCAGATCCTGTGCAGTTAGTGCAGAAGTGTAGCGTGAGTACATAAATAACATGTACCCAGTAAGTATCAAGTCTAACCTCAAAGAAGTAGTGATGGGGGTTCAACATCGACACTTACTATGGGTTAATAATAAAAATACAGAAGCTCTAAATAAGCATGGGTTATGTAAATAACAATAATAACTCAATAACAAGCGAAAAATATATATAACCTTTTCACAGATAATAAATCCCAAATTAATTCCTGTTTTTCTTTTTAAAAATTTAACCTCTCAAGCCATGAAATGATATCAACTAAATAATTAAACTCACAGTATTATCACGCATGATTATGCCGAGGTCGTACGGCCCGATCCAGAATAATGTGTACACTGCCGAATGTCGTGCGGCACGAACCATAGATGCATCTATCTACTGCCGAGGCATTCGATCCGCTTTATAAGAAGAGAGGATATTTTATGAATAACTGATTTAAAAACTAATACGAGGCTAATGCACAGAGAAGCACACTTTCTAATAACGGTCAAGTAACCCGCCAAAGTTCTAGTAAGAGTAACTCGGTCTTTACGATTTTCTTAACAAGTTCCAATATAATTTAAGCACTTTAACTAACAACTAGGGCGCAAACATTACAAGTATCTCATGATTCAGGTTCTAAACTACCCGGACATAAACATAATTAGTAGCTACGCACGAACTCTCGTCACCTCGTGCGTATGTAACCCCCACAATTTGGAGCAAACAGTAATTTAAATCACCTATGGGGTAAATTTCCTCTTACAAGTTTAGGCAAGAGACTTACCTTGTCTCAAAGCTCGCTTTCCATCCTCTAATTCACCCTAAAGCCTCAACTCGGTGCTGAAAAATCCGAAACTAGTCAAATGTTGCATAAATTAATCAATACATGTTCAAAAGTTCATAATTTAACTATTAGAGTAATTACCCAACCCAAATTGGAAGATTCCTAAAATTCAACCCGGGACCACGTGTTTGGATTCCGGAAATTTTTGAAGATAATCACTACCCATAACCTTACGAACTCAAATATATAATTTTCATCCCATTCTATAATCATTTTCGTGGTTGAATTCTATTTTTTTAATCAAAACCTAGGTTTTTCATCTAAATCCATAATTTTCACAAATTTACTTATTAAAATCTACCCATAATCTATTTATTTAACTCACATTGGATGGAAATTACTTACCTCCAAATTGCTAGGTGAAAAACCCTCTCAAGAAGCTCCAACATCGCCCAAAAAGTGAGAGAAATGGGTTAGAAATGGCTTAAATCCCGTAATAAATAAAGCCTTCTGCCTCCAGGACTTTCGCATCTGCAGTCTATGAGCCGCATCTGCATCTCCTCATCTGCACCTCTGCATCTGCGGAAAGCTCATCGCAGATGTGGTCCTCTCTTGGATGGCCTAACTCCGCATCTGCGGAAGAATGGCTCGCTTCTGTGAACCCTCTCATGCGGCATATGAGCCGCACCTGCGCTTGATCACGCTTCTGCGGTCCCTTTACCACTTCTGCGGTCGCGCACCTGTGCGCACATTGCCCACTTTTGCACTTCCTGGGATGCTTATGCTGGCCACTTCTGCAGCTGTTGGCTTGCTTCTGCGAGCTCGCACCTACGGCTGGCCCTCCGCATGTGCGATTGCACCAAAAGCTGGATGCTTCAGCTGTTCATCCCAGGCCAAGCGTTTTCCGCGCATCGTCTGAATGGCATCCGGGGCCTCCAAGGCCCCGTCCAAACATACCGACAAGTTTGAAATCAAGAGACGGACTTTCTTGAACCCTTGGAATACGGAAAACAACACCAAAACTAAGAATCACACCCCAAACCAAATCAAATCAACTTACGAACTTTAAGTTCTTCCAACTTGCTCCGAACGCGCCGAAACATACCTATACTTTTCGGAATAGCACCAAATTTTGTGTGCAAGTCTTAAATTACCACACGGAACTATTACCAAGCTCGGAATGCCAAACAAACCTCGATAACACCAAAGCCTACTCCAAACCAAACTTAAAGAACTTTTTAACCTTAAACAAGCCAACTTTCAATCTTAAGCGCCGAAATGCTCACGAGTCATCCAAACCTCGATCCGAACATACGCCCAAGTCCAAAATCATCATACAAACCTATTGGAACCTTCAAATTCTGGTTTCGAGGTCGTTTACTCAAAAGTTTGAACAAAGTAAAACTTAGCCTTTTAAAAGCCAACTTAAGGAACCAAGTGTTCCGATTTTAACCTGAACCCTTCCACACCCGTACCAACCATCCCTGTAGATCATAATATAGTAAAATCACACACGGGGAGTCTTATTTAGGGGAACAAGCATCTAGAAAGTAAAATGACCGATTAGGTCGTTACATGGATGAGCCATCTGAGTGGGCCTATAAGGTCGACCCCTGCTGTGACAAGATTGTTCCCAGTAGGAACACCACTGGAATTACCCGGACCACGAGACCTCTTGGCCTCTCTCTCCTCACGCTCCCGAGTATGAACTATTTATAGTCGTCGAGCACTGTCAACCACCTCGTCAAATTTAGCACCTGCTACATTTTCCCAAAGTCATAACAAAACAGAACTGATAGTTGAGGCCATTAATGAACTTCCTGATCTTATCCCTCTCAGTGGGAACCAACCAAACTGCATGATGAGCCAATTCTGAAAAGCACATCTCATACTAAGTCACGAATAGGTCCTCCTGATGTAAATGCTCGAAGTGCCTACGTAGTTCCTCTCTACGGGTCTGTGGCACAAACTTCCCCAAGAATAAATACGGAGAACTCATGCCATTTAAGTGGTGCTGCACCAACTAGTATGATCCTTTCATAAGTCTTCCACCATCTGAAGGCTTCTCCGGTCAGTAGAAAAGTAGTAAATGAGACCCAACTAGTCTCCAGAATACCCGCTGTACGACGAATCCGCTGGCATCTATCCAAGAAATCCTGAGCATCCTCTGACTCAGTCCTACTAAATGACGGAGGACGGAGTCTCTCAAACCTCTCTAGTCTCTTCTGCTCCTCATCATTCATAATAGGACCCACTTGGGCCTGAGCAGTTACAACCGGCTAGACTGGTAGTTCCCCCGGTTTCTGAAGTCCCTGCACTATCTGCTTTGGAGTATGGGCGACAGGAGTATGAGTACCTCCCCTAGCCTGAGAAGTGGATGGTGCGGCCTGAGCCAAAACCACCTAAGCAAGGCCAGTGCAAATAGTCAATATCTGGGCTAAAGCTTCCTGAAGGTCTGGAATCACAATAGGCATAGCTGGTGCGTGAGCTGGTCCCAACGACTCAACTATGTCTGGAACCTTCTCCTGAGTTGGGGCAATGGGTGGTTCTACAGGTGCTGCCCCAACTGCTGTACGAGCTACACCTCGACCTCTACCACGGCCCCGACATCTACCACGACCCCGACCACTCATGGCCCTAACTGGTGGCTGACCATCCGATCCGGTAGTACGTATCCTCACCATCTGTGAGAGAGTAGAATAACATCAATTCAGTTTCCGGAATCAACAAATTTGCACGACAGAATACAAGAAAGTGAAATATTTCCTAAGGGTTCGGCAACCTCTCGAAGATATGTACAGACGTCTCTGTACCGATCCGAAAGACTCTACTAAACCTGCTCATGACTCGTGAGACCTATGTAACCTAGGCTCTGAGAACAACTTGTCACGACCCTAAATTCACATCTCGTGATGGTGCCTATCTCAATACTAGGCAAATCGGTAACCTCAATAAAACACTATAATCTTTTGAGTTTGAAGACATAATATTTGAATTCAATAGAAAATCCCACAAATATTGATACAAATACACTCCCAAAACCCGTTGTCACTGAGTACATGAGCATCTAAATGATAACATAGTCTGACTGATACAAACACTAGCTGGAAATGTAGAACAATACAAATAACTGAAAGGAAAGAGAGTCAAGGTCTGCGGTCGCCAAAGCAGCTACCTCGATAGTCTCCAACAGATAAATCCCCAAAATCTAACATCCGCCGTATCCGGAGGTACCTGGGTCTGCACACGAAGTGCAGAATGTAGTATGAGTACAACCGACCCCATGTACTCAATAAGTTACAAGACTAACCTTTGGGCTGAAAGTAGTGACGAGCTCAGCAAGTACATTCAAATGTAGAAATAACAGTACAGAAATGTAGGCATGCTTTCAAGTTCAATGTTTAAACTCAGTACAAGTAAAATAGATCAATTCTGAATGATATGTGGAATATGACAATCTATATATCTACATACCAATGTACATGCTGTATATGTTACATCTCAGTGGAAACCTCGTGTACTCATACTCTCAAAATATCCAATCACTCAGTACTGTATATGGCTAATCCAACCTAGGGAAGATCCATTCCAAATATAATATCAACTGACAATCAGTCGCTCAGTACTGTGTAAGGACAATCCAACCCAAGAAAGATCCATCCCTCAATATAGATAATTAGGCAAGATCCATGCCAGGGAAAATCTATCCCAAAGTATAAATGATTCAGGCAAGATCCATGCCCAGGAACAATCCATCCCAAAGTATAAATGATTCAGGCAAGATCCATGCCCAGGAACAATCCATCCCAAAGTATAAATGATTCGGGCAAGATCCATGCCCTGGGAAGATCCATCCCTCAATATAAAATCAACCGCGCTCACTGTGGAGTGTGCAGACTCCGGAGGGACTCCTTCAGCCCAAGCGCTATAATAGCTAGATCCAGGCATAAATAAATAAAA
>AWOL01S0221753.1:0-12099 GCA_000715115.1 Nicotiana otophora
TTGACCCGTTTGACATGGATGAAAAAACCTGATAGCAATATTTAATTGGATATTTATTACACTGCAGATTTGTGTATAAACACACGCTATATTATTTGCACTGGTTTCAGCTTTTGTGTTAAAGTAAACATAAGAAATAGGTTTGAAAGGCCAAAATGGTACAAGGTTGAGATCGAGTGCCAAAATGAAAAATAGTGCCAAGTTGAATGAGTTGTTTATGTATTTGTCCTTAATAATTTTACCATCACCAATAGACCATGTCATACCTTTACTACGGTAGATCTATGCTCTAAGAATGGTGTTCTTGGAAATGGTTCCACATAACGCCTATATATAGGATGATATTTTGGGCACATGATTAATTTACACGTTCAGATCTACGAAACATATTTGACTAAAAGTATGAGATGCCTACCATACAAATTAAGGGAGTTATTGTCACGACCCAAAATTCCAATCATGTGGTTGTGATGGCGCATCTGCTTGCTAGGCAAGCCAATATTAGTGCAAGTAATTAAAGCATTTTAACAACAAAAAAGGCATTTATAATAATAAAAGTGTGAAATAGCATAAGCGGATAATAAATATATTACTATCATTGTCTAAAAACTATTCCCAAAAATTGGTGTCACAAATACATGAACTACTAGAACACTACATATAAAGTCTGAAATGAATTACAAAAAAAACCGTCTGATACAAATTAAACAACAATAAAGATACGAAGGGGTCTCCAGGCGTCTACGAATGCCGTGCAGTACTACCTCAAGTCTCCTGGAAGGAAGGATACAAGCAATCACTGTTGAACGCCGTTGGGACCAACACCGAGATCTGCATAAGAAGTGCAGAAGTGTCGTATGAGAACAATCGACCATATGTACGCCGTAAGTGCCGAACCTAACCTCGGCGAAATAGTGACGAGGATATGACAAGACACTCACAATAACATGTATGAGTCCAAATAGACAAGCAATAATGAAATAGAGAAACGAATAACAACATGATAAACGAAACAAGGAAGTAAATGACAGAGGGACCCTGAATATCATCACTTCACAATCTTACAACACAACACGATAGCGGAATCTAACAACCAAGAATAACCACAATACATCCTCTCCGTTGCCGCCGCAACTTGATCTACATATTAATATCAATACCGTTGTGACGTGCAACTCGATTATACATACATACATACATACATACATACATACATACACACATACACATACACATACACATACACATACATACATACATACGTACATACATACATACATACATACATACATACATACATACATACATGCATACATATATATATACATATATACATGCATACATACATACATATATACATACATACATACGTATGTACGTACGTACTGTTGCGGCGTTCAACCTGTTCTAAATATATAATAATATTGTTGCGGCGTGTAATCCTATCCACATATATAATAATACTGTTGCGGCATGCAACCCGATTCCATATATCAGTAACAACCAAATATGACAGATCTCACAACATAACATAAAAAGGGAACTAAACCTCATAATTCTCTAAGGCAATCTAATATAACATAGTAGTGAAACAGAAAGCAAGTAAAGGCAATAAGGCAAGTAAAGGCATAAATAGTTGAAGCATCTATCTAAAAACACGTGAGAGCATATAACAGGTAAAGGCGAACAATACTTAAAGGTATGAATAAGTGAAAGCATATAACAACTAAAGACATGTAACATGTGAAGGCATTAACAAGTAAAGACATGTAGCAAGTAAAACACATAACAAGTAGGCCAAATACATATACGACCCATTCAACTTGACTCCATTTTTTATTTTGGCACTCTATCTTAATCTTGTTCCATTTGGCCCTCCAACTCTATTTCTTATGTTTCATTTTAACAAAAAATCTGAAACTAGTACAAAAAAATATAGCGCGTGTGTATACACAATTCTGAAGTGTAATAAATATCCAATTAAATATTGCCACTTAGTTTTTTCATCATTTATAAGCTTGAAGTTTGAAGTGAATCCATGACTCAAAGAAAATTACTTTTTCATAATGGAATGGATATTTGTTCTTGTGGATTTCAAGTTGAACTGAAAGTATCATGGACACCAAGAAATTCGGGTCGGGTATTTTAGTATTGACCCATTTGAGTAGGATGAGAAATATTTAATTGGATATTTATTACACCTCAGATTTGTGTATACGCAAGCGCTATATTTTTTTGTACTGGTTTTAACTTTTGTGTTAAAATGAAATATAAAAAATAGAGTTGGAGGGCCAAAATTGAACAAGATTGAGATAGAGTGCCAAAATAAAAAATAGGACCAAGTTGAATGGGTTGTATATGTATTTGGCCTAACAAGTAAAAACATGGAATAAACGAAGACATGGTATAATTAAAGACATGCAATTAAGTAGTATACCCTGCATGCATGAACCCATGATAATGCATATACATTAGTCACCTTTCATATACGCAATCCCCACACATAAATCACATAGCAAATAAAATAATCAAATTCTAATTCCGTAAAATCAAGGTTAACCACGACACTTAGCTCTTTTCGGAATAAAATTAATAATTCAACCCGGCTTTTTCTTTGTAATAAGCCTCCAAACTATCCGAATCTAGTCAATTATGGTTCAAACAAGTTAAAATAAGCTTCCCGAAACTACCCCGTACGATAAAAGTTCAATCTTTAACAAAATTACAATTCAACCTGGGCCCACGTGGTCGAAATCCAAAATTAAGACCAAATTTCGTTTACACATTCACCCCCAAGCCCGAATATGAGATTTGTTTTGAAATCCGACCTCAATTTGAGATATAAATCTCAATTTTACAAAAATTTTAAATTCTATCCAAAACCCTAAATTTCTACTCTAAAAATCCAAATTTGATAGTGGAAATTCATGAAAAAGTAATTAAAGTTGAATGAAAATAAGTTAAAGTTACTAACCTGTGAAGTTGGGAAGAAATTGGTCTCTAAAAATTGCCTCTATGGAATCTAGTGTTCAAAAATGGTATAAAATGAGCTAAATCCTGAAATACCAATATTTTACCCAGCTGCAGATATCGCGATTGTGAACTCTTGTAAGCAATTATGATGTTCGCAAAAGCGAACACTGTTTGAGCCCTTCTGATTTCGCAAATGCGACTATGCCTTCACATTTGCGAAGGTCCAACCCATCACAAAAGAAAACAGAGCTTCGCATATGCGAAGCTGTTCCCCTACTGCCTAGTGCCGCAAATGCAATGTATAGATCGTGAATGCGATGCCACTAGCTCGCAAAAGCGACCACTGTTTCACAATTGTAAAACTTACCTACCCCTGCCCAGACTTCGCAAATGCGAGTAATCCCTCGCAAAAGCGCAGCTCGTATTTGCGAACAGGTCCTCACAATTGCGAGACCTACAGTTCAACAACACTAGCAATACAACAGCCATGCCATATCACTATGCAACCTATCCGAAACTCTTCCAAGCCCCTGGGGCTCCAATCCGAATGTCACGACCCAATTTTCCCTCCGTTTGGGTATCATGATGGCACCTAGTCTTAGGGACTAGGTAAGCCTAACATTAATTGAAACAACAAAATTATTTAAATAACATCTATCAATTTGAAATAGAAATCTCTTGAAAATTTACAATTTCCAAAACCGGTAGTACAAGTCATAAGCTCTACAGGGTTTGCTACAATTTTCTAAATACAACTGTTTGAAATAAAGTAAAAAGTATGAATACAAATCAGATGGTGACTCCGAAGCCTGCGAACACAGCAACAGGTTTACATTGAGTCTCCACAGCAACAGTCCACACAGCTAGCTAACGAACAAATACTTGGATATGCACAAAAATGTACAGAAGTGTAGAATGAGCACACCACAGCGGTGCCCAATAAGTATCAAGACTAACCTCGGTGGAGTAGTGACGAGGAACAACCAAGACACTCACTGGTCTAATAAACAGAACATGTATAAGTATATGAACAACAGAAGTATGATGTCTACATAAAGACTATGCAATATGGATCATAATACAGTAATGGCAATAAGGAAGGAAATAACAAGTATCAGCGGAATATCATGAAAATGACACAGAAAAGTGAATGGAACATAACTTAAATCCGGAATCACAAATACAACAAGGACAAGTAAAAACTCAGCAACTACAACCGCTTTTACATAAGGTTTTAGTCAACAACTCCACGAGGTACCGGACCTCGGACAAATCACAACTCACGGGTCTCAATACCTGAACCCTAACACTTGGCATCCTGTGCCCCCATAACATCTCATAACCGCACTGACGACTCATGTGCCAATAGAGCCATTCTCATGTAGAAGGCAAGTAAACAAGGGTGAGCATCTATGCTCAACAATATCAAGAACACCTCTTATCCGATAAGAGTGCTTAACTACGTGTATGCTTGTGCAAGTGTCCTAACATAGTCCACATCACCAAATAAGCATAAGGAAACAGAAGGGACATCACGTAGAATATTTTCTCATAGATTTCACAAGATAAATCTCACACAATTACGTATACCACTACACAAATATCAACAACAAGAATGCTCTCAGGCCACAAGTCAATACCTGATACAGCTCACATTGTCTCGCCACGTGTGCAATAATAAAGTAAGTGCCCGCCTTGTCTCGCCACACGTGCATAACAATGTTCCTACCTTGTCTCGCCACATGCGTAACCCACATATACATATATATCCCGCCTTGTCACTCCGCATGTGTAAATATCAATAGTAATAATAGCACGGCAGAAACCTCGTGCAATCCCATAACAACAACCCGCACAACAAAAACCTCATACATCACAATAATAACAACCGCACGATAGAAACCTCGTACATCACCACAACAAGTACAACAGCAACAATGGCAATAATACAAAGTACGACAAGTAAATCAACTCAAGAAATTTAAATCACAAGAAACGGTAGAACCAATTCACAAGGAATAACCACAGTAAAGAATGCTAGGCGTAAAGAGAACAACTCAACAAGGGAAAACTAATATGCGCTACTTGGGGCATAGAAATGAGGATTGTTGGTTTGAGCTGGAGCCGCACATGCGATAGATTTTCCGCAGGTGCGAATGATGTTGAGCAGTGAGGTGTTTTTAATCCGAGACTTAGCCCATTTCTCTCACATTTTCATTTGGTTGGGCGATTATTTGAGCTCTTGTAGGGAAGATTTTCATCATCTATGTCAAGGTAAGTAATTCCCACATATTGTGAGTTAAATATACATGGATTCTATAAGGAATTAAACATGCAAACTAGTAGCAATTGTGGGGTTTTGGTAGAAAACCTAGAAATTGATATTTTTGGATTTTGACCACGAAATTGGACATGAAATTTGGAATAAATTATATTTTTGAGTTCGTGGTGTTATGGGTAAAGTTTATCTTCGAAAATCTTCAGAATCCGGGCACGTAAGCCTAAGAGTTGATTTTACTGACTTTTCGAGCGGAGTTGGAAATTTTTATAAATTGTTAAATTGTAAGCATTAGGGTATATTTTGATTGAATTGTACGTTGTTTGACTAGTTTCGGATTGTTTGGCTTAAATTGAAGAGTTAGAGAGGCGTTGGAGTCGGTTATGGAACTTCGAAGCGAGGTAAGTCTCTTGTCTAACCTTGTGAGGAGGAAACTACCCCTAGGTGATATTTATTGTTATGTGCAACTAGTTGTGAGTGCTACGTACGCACGAGGTGACGAGAGTCCGTACGTAGCTAAAGCATGTTCATGTACGGGTAGACTTAGGACTTTATCATGTAATATTTGAATTGTTTGGACTCATTTTGCTAGCTTAATTAATTGAAATTTTAACTAACATTGATTCAGAAACATATAAATATATTAGGCCAAGCCTCATCACCTTGAGTTGTTGGCGAGTTATTTGAGAAACGGTAAAGATTATATTCACTTTATGCCCATATACTATATTTTAAGCACGTGTCTCGTAATACAGTAACTTCTTCCTTTCTTGTGGAGCGGTCTGAATGCCTAGAAAATATAATAGATGCATATATGATTCGTGGCGTTTGACCCTCGGCGGTATACACTTTATTCTGGATCGGGGCGAACGACCTCGGCATAATCGTGCATTATATCGCTGGTAATCCGAACATTCATGAGATTATCTATCCATTGATGCCCGGTATTTCATATGGTATTCCTTATCTATTTGATATTGGCACTTGTCACTTTCTGAGCTGTTAAGGTAGAAAGCAAGATTGAGAAATTTATACTTTAAAAGAAATATTTGGGAGATTATGTAACTTACAGATTTACCCAATTATCATTGTTCACTTCATATCTTTTATGAATTATTATATTATTTTATTGGACCTCTAGTAAGTGTCGATGTCGACCCCTCGTCACTACTTCTCTGGGGTTAGACTAGATACTTATTGGGTACGCATTGATTTACCTACTCATGTTGCACTTCTGCACTAAATGTGCAGGATCTGACAGGTTCATTTGGCGATCATCTTGGTGCGTAGGTGCACCTATTGATGGGACTTTATGTGAGCTGCATTCCAGGCTACGCATCGCAGTCCACCGAGTATCCATTGTACTATTCATTTTAACCTGTCTCATTTACATTCTACACGGATGTTGTATTATTATTTTACTCCTTAGAAAAATGCTCATGCACTCGTGACACCGGATTTTGGGGTTATACTGATTGATGCTTACGTTTTGTATATTATTATCGCCTTTCATTTCTTTTATAAACTATAAATATTGTACGTTCTCGTGGATTTAGAAGTGTAAATCTCTTTCCTTATTAAAATCTATGATTTCGAAAGTAATAAAAATGAGTAATTAAATAGATAAATCATCGTTGGCTTGCCTGACGGCGGCGTTAGGCGCAATCACGACCTATAGTAGATTTTGGGTCATGTCAGCTTAGTATCATAGCCAGGTTTAGTTAGGTCTCACGAGTCATGAGCAAGTCTAGTAGAGTCTTGCGGATCGGTACGGAGACGTCTGTACTTATCTTCGAGAGGCTACAGAGCTGTTGGGAGCACTTCCCTTCTTGATTACTTATCGTGCGATTCGATTCCATTGAGGCTTTTGCCTTTATTTCCTTCCTACTGAATCTTACGCTACGTGGGGCGCTTTTTATAAATAGGGCATCGAGGAGTTGTAGTGGTACTACACACGTAGTATAGGATATTTTCCCTGCGTGTTCGGGCAGGCTATTAACATCTCCTTATGGAAGGATGTTCTGCCATTTCAGCTTAGTATATATCTTTTCTATGGTCTTGAGGCTATGCACAAATTGCTATGGTGTTCATGCGTTGTTATCGCACGATGTTGGTGTAATGGTAGGGTGCTTTTTTATGTGTCGAGGCAGTGAATTACTTAAAAGGAGTATTTCTCAGTGCATGATTTAGAGGTTCAACATTTAATTCCAGCAGAGGAAAGGCAATCAGACTAAGGATGTTCAGGCTTTGGTTGATGGAGTAATGAGACTTGAGATTTTTAAGCGTGGTTGAATTTTCATTGTGATGCGGTGTCGTCATCCTTGTTTGAATGCATTAAGGTTCGCCGATGTTATGGTCTTCTTTGATTTTCCTTCGAGGCAGGGTGTGGTGAAATAGTGTCTAAGAAGCGGTTGTCAGAGATGGTGGTGTGTAGCGATTTCAGAATCAAATCGGTGTTTCGAAAGCTGATGGCTCAATAAAGATGATCTTCTAGGAGGTTTAGAGCTGGTAGCAATTCATTAATTCAGGTTCGACAGGTATGGATTTGATTTGGGGCAACATTTGGGCAGCGAAGTAAGAGGAAGGGCATGGTGGGAGGTGTCTCGCGGTGGTTGAATTAATAGCAGGTCAAGTATGAAAAACAGAGGTCGAAAAGTTGCTTAAAGAAGACGGTTTAACCGAGGTAAGAGTAGCAGATTAGCATATAAATTTTATGTTAGGATAGCCGCGTGCCTCGAGAAAGTTTAGAGTGGTTGGGAATCATGGTGGAAAAGTGACTAGCTCTACGGATATTATTTGGGATGGTGGATATTGTACTTATATGGCAGGAAGGAGTTTGCTTGAAATGAAGAGGGGTGTGAAAACTTGATTGTCGTGGGATGTAACATGACTTCGAGTTTGGAATGTATTGTCGTACTTTCAGTTGATGTCAATGGGGAATGAACGGACTTGTACAGCTGGTGGATGAGCATGGGCTCAGGAGGGTTTACTGATTTCATGGTAGTTGTACCCAGTGCAGCGTCGTTGGGAGATGCCGGTATGGAATTCCACAGGTCGGCTATCTCCTGTGGATAGGCCAGCGGTTGTGTGATTTGATGAAGTTTCTATGAAGAGTTCTACTTACTACAAAGCGGAAAGTCGAGAATACGATTATGGCTTATAATTCGGAATGTTCATGAAAATTTTAATATGAAACAACAAGAAATTTGGCGGGTTAATGGTGCGAGACCATGGTGATTGAGAAGGAGAAATCTTTGGGGGTTCTAGATTTATGAGATAGTAGTTTAAAGTTAAGTGGGGGATCCCACAGTCTACGATTGGATCACGTGGTTGTCTACTTTTGTGGTTTCTTATTATCGGTGTATTAGTGGGTTATTATGACTAAGGAAAGAAAACATCAGGGGTAATTCGAGCAAAGAAATTGATAAATGTGTGCTATATTCTGCCTTATCGATTCATGTGCAGGTTTTGGGAAGACTTAGAGTTTATGCTTCTTGTGGATGTGATGTACAAGGAAAAGAATTCAGCCGGTTGCTTCTTTGAGAGGGTGTTCATGTGCTAGCAGAGCATTCGGAGTTTGGTTATATTCGGGATCATTTCGGAGTGGGTGACTCTCAACAAAAGTCCTAGTGGGTTTAAGAATTATAGTACAGTGCCTAAGGATTTCGGGTCCGTTGTGTGGTTAAGGATCGAGTTTTCGAAGTGGATTATGAACGGGACTTGGAATGTTCTATGTTATCATTGGGTATGCGGTGCAGTATCAGAGAAAAGGAAGAAATAACTTAGGATTCGTGGAAGGTCTTGCGGAATGGGTGTACCAGTTGGAGATACTATTTTGCGCATAAGGAGAGTATGAGATGGTTCAAGAGCATTGAGACGATGTGGTCTCATGATGCGGATCACTCGAGATGAGTGCGAATTTGGTTCGTTACATTTTTTAATGGAGTTATTATTATTTCTAAGACAAGCCGAGAGTAAATTGGAAGAAGGTGGGTCGATAAGTAATGGTTAGATCGGCATGATTGTGGCAATGATCAATTCCTTCAGCGTGTGAAGTTATACATGTGGTTTGTGGTTGTATGTGCGGGCTTGACAGCCACCACAACTTGATTGATTTGGGAGGTATTTGATTCAAATGGCCTTGTGGTGTAAATGGATTCCGGAAGGGTCATGGTGGTTTAGATCACGACTCGACGTTTGTGTTTTCTGCGGTTCGGGAATTCAGTTGCGTGTTACATTGGCTCTTATGAAATGAGCTAAGTGAAAGGTTTATGGCCAATGAAGTTTTTATTCTATTGGTAGTTCAAGGGTTATGATAAATTCTTGTATTCTCGTATAGCGGCATGATAGGTACAGTGAGCGGCATGGGAATTTGAAATTTGAGGATAAAATGCCCTTGTACGTTCACGTGGATTTAGAAGTGTAAATCTCTTTCCTTGTTAAAGTTTATGATTTCGAAAGTAATAAAAATTAGTAATTAAATTGATAAATCATCATTGGCTTGCCTGACGGCGTCGTTAGGCGCCATCACGGCCTATAGTGGATTTTTGGTCATGACACTATGTATTGTACTTCAAATAGAGATTAATGTCAACAACAGAAATATTAGTCATGATAGAGTAGCCAAAACGACTCAAAGGAATACACAAAAAATATTATCTACAAAGACGTATTAGATAATGTCACGAACCAAAATCCATTATAGGTCGTGATGGCGCCTAACGCCGCCGTCAGGCAAGCCAACTGTGATTGATCAATTTAATTACTCATTTTATTACTTTGAAATAATAATTTTTATTAATTAAATAGTATGAAATAGAATTCACAGGGTAAATAATAATATTTACACGAACGACCCGGTGTCACAAGTGCATGAACATCAACTAGAAAATATAATAAACTATAACATCTGTCTGGAATACAAATTAGATAGAAGAATATAAATAACTCTGACAGAGACTCTGTAGGCTGTGGATCGTAACATGAAATGCAGCTCGCGGTTAAGTCCTCGCAATAGCCGCGCCTCTGTGCCCAAAAGACCACCAGACATATATGTACCTGCACAAAAAGTGCAGAAAGTGTAGCATGAGTATGTAAATCAACGCGTACCCAGTAAGTATCTAGCATAACCCTAGAGAAGTAGTGATGGGGGGTCGACATCAACGCTTACTAGTAGTCCAATAAGACAGATACAGTAGAAGTAAATAAGTGTGAGTCAGAGTAAATAAGTGAAATAACAAGTATAATACGTGGTGCAATCCTCCTCTGAGCAGTAACTCAAACTCTCAGCTAGTAGTTACCTCCTCAGTCAGAGTATATATATAACGGACCTTACCAGATAGGTCGTCACAGTTCAATCAGGAAAAGCTCACAGATATGCTGGCTTTTTGCCAATTATTACGCACGATTTCATAAGAGTATTTTATAGAAATGTCGAGGCGTACGGTCCGATCCATCATAACATTGCTGAACCATAGATACATCTATTTTATTGTCGAGTCGAACGACCCTCTCCCATGAGAGTGTGCTACATAATCCTGCCAAGGCGTACGACCTGATCCATCATAATGCGCGCACTACCGAGGGTCGAACGACACGAACTATAGATGTATCTATCCTACCGAGGCGAACGGCTCGATCCCGTTAGAATAAGAAGCTTTTACGGGTCCTTGACCCTACTCAGGAACAGACGTGTGAGTTATAAATTTTTGGAAAACCTTTCGATGAGAATGCATAGCGCGGGAGAAATTCGTAAAAGGAGTACAATTATTTTGCGGCTAATCATGAAGCCCGTCGAATCTCTACAACAGCAAGTCTATCACTCTACACAAGTCTAGTCTCAGGTCGCAACATAAAATAAAGGAATTTAATAGGCAGGAGACAACTCAAATAATACAGCTATATCATGGTGTGAACCTAAGTCTACCCGGATAATAACATGGATTTAATTACATACGGACTCTCGTCACCTTGTGCGTACGTAGCCCCCACAACAAATAGCACATATCAAATACATCACCTAGGGGTAGTTTCCCCCTCACAGAGTTAGACAGGAGACTTACCTCGCTCCGAAGTTCCATAACCGGCTCCAAAGCCTCTCCAACACCTCAAACCGATGCCCGTTGATCCAAAACTAGTCAAATAAGGTGCAAACCAATCAAAATATACTCTAATACCCATAATAATGAATTTAAACAATTTCTAACTCCGCTCGAAAAGTTGATAAAGTCAACCCTCGGACACACGTGCCCGAATTCCGAATATTTTTGAAAACAAACCTTATCCATAATATTACTAACTCAAATATATAATTTATTCTTAATTCTATTTCCAAAATTGCGGTCAAAATCAAAAATTATCAATTCTAGTTTTTTTACCAAAATCCCACAATTTTCCTAAATTTTCCTCCTTAAATCCATATATAAACCTTATATTAAGCTCACAACAAGTGGGAAATTACTTAACTTGTGTTACATGATGAAAAGTCCTCAAAATATCCCAAGAACCGAGCTCCAAAAATTCCAAATGAAAATGACAAAATGACCAAGTTCGATCCCCTTATGTTATACCCAGTTTCTGCTTCTGCGAACATATTTGCGCATTTGTGGCCTCGCATTTGCGAGCCAAAATGTGCATATGCAGAGTACACTTCCCAGCTGAGACTTCGCATCTGCATAAGCATTTTCGCTTTTGAGCAGGCGCTTCTGCGATGGCCAATCGCGCATCTGCGGACCCGCCGCTTCTGTGATTCCGCAGGTGCGGGAATTTCTTCGCCCCTATGACCACTACCTTGTCCCTTCCCATTTTGCTTTTGCTAGCTCGACTTCACTTCTGCGATGTCGCTTTTG
>AWOL01S0221788.1:0-21943 GCA_000715115.1 Nicotiana otophora
CCTAGCATGTGCGTCATCTCCAAACAATTCATACAACACATAATTCAGGGATTCATACCCTCAAAATAAAATTTAGAAGTGTTACTTACCTCAAGCAACTCAATCCACTGGTAACCCCTTTTCCGCGATTATCCAACTCCGAATGGCTCGAATCTAGTTGAATATTTCCTTGAAAATCCTTCGGCAAAAATCGCTACAAATCGAGCTTTCTTGATTCAGCTCTTTAGTGATATTAAAACCTCCAACTACTCTTACAACTTCGATCTACATCAACATAATTCGATTGGACCAATATTAGTAAAATTTCTAGGTTTTAGGTCATTTAGGCATTTTATCAAACACCTACATGAATCTCTACATATCTTAACCATAGAATTAGTTCGTCCAACTACTACCATTTACCAACAATTTATCCCACCATCATTCTTAAACAATTCATAACTTCCAACATCACATACATGACCATCCATCCACACCTAACCAACAAAATTCCATCAAATAATCACCTTTCAATCTCTACAATCGTTATGTATTTAAATTGGGAACTTATGGCTTACAATCACCATACTATAAGTTCCAGTACTTAATTCATACTCATATTCCCATAATATATCCATACATGTAAGTCTAAGGGTATAGGATTAACTTTTGGAAGAAATCTTGCAAAACCCTCCTTTAAGTTCTTGAAGAAATTTCTTGAAGATCTATGTATTTTATGTGTATATCGCATCAATACTAGTGTAGAAATGATGGAATTTAACACCAAGATAATGGGGATTGCTTACCTTGAAGAAAAGGTGAGCTGGTGGTCTTGAGAGAGTAGAGAGGAGCTTCAAATTTCGTCCAAGTGAAATGGGGGAAATGAACCCCAAAGGTGAGTACTTAAATGGCTTCAGGTGGGGGTAGCGTGCCCGTGCCAGCACCATCTTCTATACTTCACTGGTTTTTCAACTTGCTGANAGTTATATATTTAAATTGGGAACATATGACTTCCAATCACCATATCATAAGTTCTAATACTTAATTCATACTTATATTTCCATAATATATACATACATTTAAGTCTAAGGGTGTAGGATTACCTTTTGGAAGAAATCTTATAAAACCCTCATTTGAGTTCTTGAAGAAATTTCTTGAAGATCTAAGTATCTTCTGTGTACATTTTATCAATACTAGTGTAAAAATGCTGGAATTTCATACCAAGATAGTGGGTATTGCTTACCTTGAAGAAGAAGGGAGTTGGTGGTCTTGAGAGAATGGAGAAGAGCTCCAAAATCTGTCCAAGTGAAATGGGAAAAATAAGCCCTGAATTGGCTTAAAAAGAGATGGAGCTGACCCACGCCCGGTCTGACGAAGTGACCCTCACTTTGCTGTCCATTGCATACAAGAGAAGACATGATCCACGCCCGGTCTGGCGAAGTGACCCTCACTTCGCTGTCCGCCAAAATAACTGGGTGATCTGACTTTGGTAATTTGACCATAACTTTTAGTAGAAATGTCCAAATGACGAACGACTTAATGCATTAGAAACTAGACTCAAAGGGATACACTCTAGGTGCAAAATTCATGGAAAGTATCCTCACCTTATAAGAGTTATATCCATTCAAATGTAGGTGTTGTGCAAATTAAGACACCTTTTCTGCTTAATATTTCCAACTTTCGCCAATTAGTGCCGAAACTTTTTAGACTTATCCAAATGCAAATCCAGGCATACGCCCAAGTGTAAAATCACAATCCGGACCTAACGGAACCATCAAAATTCCGATTCGAGGTCGAATACTAAAGAGTCAAATTTGGTCAACTCTTTCAACTTAAGGCTTCCAATATGGAATTTATTCTTCCCAACATGTTCCGAAACACCTGAAAACAAAACCGATGATTCATACATGTAATAATACATCATATGAAACTATTCAAGACTTCAAATAGTTGGAAGGAGCGTAAATTTTTAAAACGGCAAGTCGGGTCGTTACATTCTCCTCACTTAAACATACGTTCATCCTCGAACGTGCCAAGAGTTGTTCCTAAACCTTCAAATCACTATTCTACCTTACCACGCACATACCTGGGGGTGATCCCACGCCACCCTATTCAATATAGGCCTGACAATACCACATAATTGAAGATCATTACTTCAACCTTAGCCCATAAACCTTGGAATTCAATTTCAATATTCAGAATTTCTTTTCAAGAACCGAATCTCACATCTACATATTATATGAGTCTGAACAAGCAGTATAAAGCCATAACCATAATCCCAGATATAATCACGTAACATATTACACAACTCACAAGCTCGCAACACCATTCCCGATCATAATAACTACTCCAAACTAACCCAGTACTAGTATTAAACCACATATCAAGCCAAACCTCGTTCCAAAAACTTCATACACTGCTGATATTAAAAGAAACATGCGGAATCTCATAACCACTTATGAGATCAACAAGTCATGGAGCTCTCTCACCCTACCCGAACCATAATCATTTTCTAAGCCGACTTTTGATGTCATCCTCCCAAATATACCATAATCAAATCCGATTGTACACATTCTAGTCCCAATGACCTCATATTATTAAACACAAATATCCGACAGACATGCCACACCAATATAACTCAAGCCACAACTGAGCAATCCGTGTACCCCAAATTGGAAAATATTTCAAAGAAGAGAACCGTATTGCGAGTTCAACAAGCACCACCACAACTGCAATGCTATAAGCGTATTATATATAGTAGAACCAAGACACACAAATTTAATAACGGTAACTAGCTCTTCTAGAGCTCACATTAACATCACTTGCACGGACAACTCACGTGCTATAGTATCAATATCTGGACCCGCACACACAACTCATGTGCCAATAATATAATTCGCTTGGCATGGTCACAGGCCTCCAGTTCAAGCATATCATACAAGGGCAATCAAATAAGTACACATGTATATGATAAATGAATTAAGATTCTCATGCTCCTGGACTGGTATAAATAACACGCCACAGAGTAGGCATGTGCAAAGTGTGCTATCACAACTCAACTTAGCAAGTTAACGCAGAAAGGGAAACTACCAAGGTTATTCAGGGAATTAGCCTCTTTTAAACCTCAAGTATAGCCCAGGTAGTTCTCGACAAAGGTACGAATACGAGAAATATTATAACTTTACGCATAACAATCAACTCTAGGCATATCTTTGCCTAAGCATTCTTCCGAGTATAAATACTTGCCTTGATACCCGCACATGGATCAAACCTCCCATATGTACGCACTCATGTCGCGCAACTATCACAAATAATTAACGCAATTAGTGCCTCCACTGAGTTTAAATAAAATACTCACCTCAACTAGGTCGCAACCCCTGAAATAATTTGCTTCTGAGAACTCCCAGCTCCCCCAAATTCATAGAACACATGAACCACCATAACTGATCACAACTCCAACACTTGAATGACTATCACATCCTTCATGCACGATCGTCCCACTAGGAATACTCCTAAAATTCTTCAGTTTCATATACCAATAAATTTTAATATCAACAGTCTATCAACTAAGTGTGTACCACAATACCAATGAATATCCATAAATCAAAACACAATGCGCCTTCTGAAATGCGCATCTTTCTCAGGAATTACCGAGTAGTTATAACCTTCATCTAAATACCTGAAACTGACCATGTTGTCCGAAATTCGGGACCTTCCTCTAAGACTGAACTGCCACCCTGTACATGTAAATTTTTAATCATGCATAACACACTGCATCTATCATGCAATCATGTAAAAAGTACGAGAATCTCATTATCAATTCTGAATCACCAGTAAATTACATACCCGGTTAGTTAGAAACCTTCCATTTTTCTCTCATCTAGGAGGAAATCACAATACACAATATATCCCCCACCCCGATAGAAAATATCTGGTTCGAACCATGATAGAAACCATCAAGAAAACTTTGAACTCCATTTGCACATAACCAAGCTATCAGAACTGAATTTCTCTAACTCGGCCTAGCCATGCATGTCACCAACCCAAGAATATTTCCACTAAAACATCTGTAGAGCCTCACCACTTCATAGGTATCCAAAGAATCGATCATACCATACTGGTCCAGCCTACTACCAGTCGTCTTATTGTCTCCGAGTTTCTTCTGAATTACCTTCAAGTTGACACTTCTCCCTGTCAGAACTCCACGATCCTTACCCAAAGTTCACTACAAGACATCTTAACATAAAACCACATCGCCTTAAGGCCCATAAGACATTGTATTCTTCTTAAGCAGCTTCACAATACCACAACCGTAACACTCACTCTGAAAATACCTTATGTGAATTTAAAATTATTCTTCTTACCTTATACTAAAATTTTTAGTCCATAGTCATACAGAATTACCGCAAGTCCCGGCACCATTAAATGTAAATCTCAGATTCTATCCATATACAAATCCGAAAAAAATTTTGAACCTATTAGAACCTTCTCGGGAGTCACCCACTTTTTTCATATCTAAATTGCACCATCCAAATGGGCTGAAAGACACGTGCCTCATTAGCACAACAACACTCAAGGAGGTAACCCTGCCTTAACACCACCGATCAAATTCATACTCCTTGCGCACTACATCCTTCACAAATAATAACTCACCCATCCTATGATTTTCATATACTCATGAAGTGCAATACAACCCGTATCCCGAAACTTCCTTACTCGAGTCATCCTCGATCTCAACCTTTGCAGGTCATAACAAATCTACAAGTATGCCTCAGACCAAAATAAAAATGTAATATATAACCATAAAATTGAATTGTCAATAGAAGGCTCCCCCAATAGTTACCACATACGACCGATACACACGATCCACAATAATGGTATCTCCCACCGGCGTAGATACGCGAACAGGTGAAACTAAGGACTCACAGGGCATATCCAGATAATGAGTAAAGTAAAATGATACATACGAATAAGTGGAATCATGGTCAAATAGTATAGAAACTTCCATGTGGTACACTGAGACAATACTTGTGATCACTACATCTGAAGCAACAACATCTGGCCTGGAAGAAAAAACATCGAATCGGGCCTGACCGCCACTTGATCGGCTTCCCCTTCTTAGGTGACCCCTAGCTGACTGAGCCCCACCCCGAGCTGGCTGGGCGGGTGGTAGAGCAACTGGTGCAGAAGTCGTAGTCTGACTCATCTGCTGAGCTGAACCTCCCATAAGGCGAGGGCAATATCTCTTTATATGACCCAAATCTCCATACTCAAAGCAACCTCTCTCTGAAAATGACGGCAAGTTCTGAGGCGGACCTCGAGAACCAGAATAACTACCAGAAGAACCTGATACCGATGAACCCTAAACTGATGGTGCACGAGTTGGACTCTGAGCTGGAAGTGCACTAATAGAAGACTGGCTCTGTCGAGCACTGTATGAACCATGGCTAGCTGATGCGCCCCGATGAGTTGAACAAGCCATCTGAGCGGGCATATAAGGACGACCCCTACTATGATAGGACTGTCCCTCAAAAGAAAAGGCACTATAATTACCCGGACCAAGAGATATCTTGGCCTCCCTCGCCTTACGCTCCTGAGTACGGATCATCTCTAGCTGTCGAGCACTGTCAACCACCTGGTCGAATTTAGCACCTGCTACATTCCCCAAAGTCATAACAAAACGGAACTGATGGATGAGGTCATTAATGAACCTCCTGATCTTTTCCCTCTCAATGGGAACCAACCAAACTGCATGACGGTCCAATTCTGAAAATCACATCTCATACTGAGTCACAGACAAGTCCTTTTGACGTAAATATTTGAACTGCATGCGCAGTTCCTCTCTGCAGGTCTATGGCACAAACTTCTCCAGAAATAATACGGAGAACTCATGCCACGATAGTGGTGCTGAACCAACTGGGCTGCTCCTTTCATAAGTCTCCCACCATCTGAAGGCTGCTCCGGTCAGCTGAAAAATAGTAAATGAGACCCCACTGGTCTCTAGAATACATGATGTACGAAGCATCCGCTGGCATCTGTCCAAGAAATCCTGAGCATCCTCTGACTCAGTTCCACTGAAAGGTGGAGGATGGAGTCTCCCAAACCTCTCTAATCTCTATCGTCATTCATAATAGTACCCACTAGGGCCTGAGCAGCTACAACCGGCTGGACTGGTGGTGCCCCGGGTATCTGAAGTCCCTGCACTACCTGCTCTGGAGTATGAGCAACAGGGGTATGAGTACCTCCCCCAACTTGAGAAGTGACAGGTACGACCTGAGCCGAAACCACCTTTAGCAAGGCCAGTGCAAACAGTCAAAATTTGAGCTAAAGCCTCATGAAGGCCTGGAATCACAATGGTCACATCTGGTGCGTGATCTGGTCATGTCGACTACCTTGATAGTCTCCAACAGATAAATCACCAAGTCTAGCAACCGCCGTATCTGGGAGCACCTGGATCTGCACATGAGGTGCAGAATGCAGTATGAGTATAACCAACTCAATAAGTAATAAGACTAACCTCTAGGCTGAAAGTAGTGACGAGCTTAGCAGGTACAGTCCAGTATAGAAATAACGATACAGAAATGTAGGCATGCTTTCAAGTTGAACAGTTAAACTCAGCACAAGTAAAAAAAAATGATCAATTCTAAACAATATGAGGAATATTACATCTCTATATATACATGCCAATATACATATTGTATGTGATGCATCTTAGTGAAAACTCCGTGTACTCACAATATAAAAATACTCAACCACTCAGTATTGTATATGGCCAATCCAATCCAGGGAAGATCCGCCCCTCATATATATGTACACATTAACTGACAGTCAGTCACACAATACTGTATAAGGCCAATCCAACCCAGGGGAAGATCCATCCCCAAATATCAATGATTCGGACAAGATCCATGTCCGAAAAAATCCATCCCTCAATATAAATACTTCGGGCAAGATCCATGCCCAGGGAAGATCCATCCCTCAATATATATATATCTATGTCAAGATCCATGCCGAGGGAAAGTCCATCCCATATATATATATATACTAACTGCGCTCACATGTGGGTCCCAAAATATATCGGCGTGTAGCCTAACATGATTTTAATATGAGTCTCAGCTCAATTTTTCTAACACGTGGAGGATATGCGGATAATGACATTTATTTAATTATGCAACTCCATGGAATTAATTAAGTCACAATTCCTATGATACACGCCCACACTCCCGTCACCTAGCATGTGCTTCATCTCCAAATAATTCATACAACACGTACTTCAGGGATTCATACCCTCAGAACTAAGTTTAGAAGTGTTACTTACCTCAAACCGTATAATTCTTTACTCCGCTATGCCTTTGCCTCACGAATTGGTCTCCAAAAACCTTGTATCTAGCCACAATTAATTTGATTCAGTCAATACAAATTATTGGAATTAATTCCATAAGAAAATACTAATTTTCCAACAAAATCCGAAATTACACTCAAAAATCGCTCGTGGGGCCCGCGTCTCGGAACCCGACAAAATTTACAAAATCCGAGAGCCAATTCAACCACGAGTCTAACCATACCAATTTTACCAAATTCCAACAATGAATCGACCTCCTAATCCCCAATTTAAGGTATAAATTGTTTTACCATTTTCAACCCAATTCACTAATTTCATGATAAAAACAACAATAGATTCATGTATTTTAGCCAACATCGAGTTAAGAATTCTTACCCCAATATTTTCCTTGAAACACTCTCATAACTTCGCCTCACCCGAGCTTCCTTGGTCCAAAAATAGAAGAATGAGACGAATTTGGATTTTATTCTGCTGCCCAGGGGGTTTGTTCTTCGCGTTCGCGATGAACAAATTCCTCAACCGCGATTTCCAAACTCTTCCCAGACAGTCTCTAGTATAATGATCATCACTTTCTGTAAACAACTCCTAATAATAAATGGTTTAACTTTCTGAAAATTAGACACCAAGGGATATAACTTTCATTTGTCGCTCATCTCCTATTTCCTTATAGATTGTGAGATATAAGCTGTCAAAGTCAGCCCTGTGCAGTTGAGATTTTCAAACTCTTCCCAGACAGCTTGTAGTATATCAACCATAACTATCTGTACACAACTCCAAATAACAAATGGTTTACCTTTCCGAATACTAGACACAAAGGACTACAACTTTTATTTTTGGATCATCTCCAAATTCCTTATAGATTGCTAGATATGAGCCTCCAAAGTCAAACTTGTGCAATAGAGATTTCCTTCGCGAATGCGAAGAACAAGATCCCAGAAGCCAAATCCTTCTTCGCGAACGCGAGAGGCTCCTCGCGAACGTGAAGAACAACACCAGNCACAAGAATAAATAAATAAACATAAATATCACTCAGAATCTCTAGTCTCTCGGGCTCTTAATGACACGAAAATCAACCCGACATAATGATATGATGTATCAATAAATGACAACAAAGACTGAGATATGATATGCAAGTGACAGATGTGACTGAGTACAAAGTTATATTTTAAATAAATAGCTCAAAAGCAATACAACCCACGTGGGTCCCAAAATATATCGGTGTGTAGCCTAAACATGATCTTTAATATGAGTCTCAACTCAATTTCTCTAACACGTGGAGGTTATGCGGATAATGACATTTATTTAATTATGCAACTCCACGGAATCAATTAAGTCACAATTCTTGTGATGCACGCCCACACGCCCGTCATCTAGCATGTGCGTCATCTCCAAGCAATTCATACAACATGTAATTCAGGGATTCATACCCTCATAACCAAGTTTAGAAGTGTTACTTACCTCAAGCAACTCAATCCACTGGTAACCCATTTTCCGCGATTATCCAACTCCGAATGGCTCGAATCTAGTTGAATATTTCCTTGAAAATCCTTCGGCAAAAATCGCTACAAATCGAGCTTTCTTGATTCATCTCTTTAGTGATATTAAAATCTCCAACTACTCTTACAACTTCGATCTACATCAACATAATTCGATTGGACCAATATTAGTAAAATTTCCAGGTTTTAGATCATTTAGGCATTTTATCAAACACCTAGTAGGTATGAATCTCTACATATCTTAACCATATAGTTAGTTCATCCAACTACTACCATTTACCAATAATTTATCTCACCATCATTCTTAAACAATTCATAACTTCCAACATCACATACATGACCATCCATCCACACCCAACTAACAAAATTCCATCAAATAATCACCTTTCAATCTCTACAATAGTTATGTATTTAAATTGGGAACATATGGCTTCCAATCACCATACCATAAGTTCTAATACTTTATTCATACTCATATTCCTGTAATATATCCATACATATAAGTTTAAGGGTGTAGGATTACTTTTTGGAAGAAATCTTGCAAAACTCTCCTTTGAGTTCTTGAAGAAATTTCTTGAAGATCTAAGTATTTTATATGTAGATTTTATCAATACTAGTGTAAAAATGATGGAATTTCACACTAAGACAATTGGGATTGCTTACCTTGAAGAAGAGGGGAGTTGGTGGTCTTGAGAGAGTGGAGAAGAGCTCCAAAATATGTCCAAGTGAAATGGGGAAAATGAGCCCCGAATTGGCTTAAAAAGAGCTGGAGCTGACCCGCGCCCGGTCTGGCGAAGTGACCCTCACTTCGCTGTCCATTGCATGCAAGAGAAGACAGGATTCGCACCCGGTTTGGCGAAGTGACCCTCACTTTGCTATCCGCCAAATAACTGGGTGATCTGACTTTGATAATTTGATCATAACTTTTAGTAGGAATGTCAAAATGACGAACGACTTGATGCGTTAGAAACTAGACTCAAAGGGCTACACTCTAAGCGCAAAATTCATGGAAAGTATTTTTACCTTGTGGGAGTTATATCCATTCAAAGGTAGGTGTTGTGCAAATTAAGACACCTTTTCTGCTTAATATTTCCAACTTTCGCCAATTAGTGTCGAAACCTTCTAGACTTATCCAAATGCAAATCTGGGCATACGCCCAAGTCCAAAATCACCATCCGAACATAATGGAACCATCAAAACTCTGATTCGAGGTCGAATACTAAAAATTCAAATTTGGTCTACTCTTTAAACTTAAGGCTTCCAACATGGAATTTATTCTTCCGAACATGTTCCGAAATACCTGAAAATAAAATCGATGATTCATACATGTCATAGTACATCATATGAAGCTATTCAAGACTTCAAATAGTTGGAAGGTGCGTAAATGTTCAAACGACAAGTCAGGTCGTTACAAGAATAGTCCAATCCCTTTCCAAATTAATATTTCGTAAGGGGCGTGTAAAAGAGAAACACGACACATAATATGAGACGAAGGGAGTATGGTTTAGTTTCATCTCATTTTACGAGAGAGTGTTTAATTAGATACGATACTTAAGAATAAAATAAAAAGTTTCAAAATTAATTGTAAATTATGTCATTAAAAAATTAAAGTTAAAAATATTTTTCAATATAAAAGAATTTTTCTTATATCATAGTAAAAAAGAAAGATTATGTACGCGTTTGGACATAAAAATTATAATTTTTGGAAAATAAAATAGTATTTGGAGTTAAGTTGAATAATGGTACTATTCGAAATTATGTTTGAACATGTATTTTACCTGAAAAATATTGTAGTTTTGTGAGTGTGTGTGTGGGGAAGATGTTTTGAAAATTTTGAAAAAGTGATCATTTTCAAAAAATTTCTAAAATTTTATAAAATTTCATAAACAAACATATTTTTTAATTTTTTGTTGTAAAGAAGGAACTTTTTTTAAGGACAAATATGGCCTATACATGTAAAGTACTAAAAAGGATAGAATAGTTTTTTACTTTCTCCGCTCACTTTTAATTGACATGTTTTGACTTTTTACGCCCTTAAGAAATAATAAATGAAGTGCATAATTTATTATGATACCCATATTAATTGATGCATATTTTATTGGACTTGAAAAAATAATTTGAAATGAGTAATAAATATAGTAAAGTTTTTTTTTGATATGCATAAAGTGATAAGTAAAAAAAACAAATTATAATATACGTAAAATGATAAATAAAAAATAAAAATTTATTTTTAGTACGCATGCAAAAAGTAAAATTGAAGGGAGTGAGTATTTGGTTTCTATCTACAAAAGAAAAAAAAAACAAAAAAAAACAAGAGTTAGAGGAGAAAAGTGGAGGAGGGAGAATCGGGAGAAAGCATAGAGAGGCAGAAGAGAAAGCGTGGAATGCTGAGGTCTTGTGGTTAGAAATCAAGAATCAAAACGAAAGTTTAGTGTGTATATGGGGGGTGGTGGTACATTTGTGGATGGTGTTCTTCGCTGGTTTCAACGTCGTCATAGTAATGAAGATGCGATCTTGACTGATCTTCAGAAACCCCATAATACCCATTTACAAGAAAGAGCAGAAGATAATAATCAAGAGTTTACCATTACTGAGGATTTTGACATTACAGGTCTAAAGCTTATCAAAGTACCCAAACGGCTTAGTTTCCCTATTTCCGCCCATTCTTCTATGGATCCTCTCAAAAAGGTTTCTTTTCTTTTTTCCCTTTTTGTCCTTTTACCTACAGAATCTTGGACCCCCTTTTTGTTTTCTTTTGGATTTTACTGTTTTACTAGAATACTATTAACTGTTTAATTTGATGTGGATGATCTGTCTTAAAAGGTCGGGCCTGGTGCACTGACCTAATTTCACCTTTCAGATGTATATTAGAATTGTTTTTTAATGGGATGTTCTTATTCAGAATGCGTTGGAGACGGAATTCTTTACGGAATATGGAGAGGCAAGTAGATACCAAGTTCAGGAAGTAATTGGAAAAGGCAGCTATGGAGTCGTGGGATCTGCTGTCGATACTCATACTGGTGAAAGAGTTGCAATCAAGAAAATTAATGATGTCTTTGATCATGTTTCTGATGCTACAAGAATCTTGAGAGAAATCAAGCTTCTTCGGCTACTTAGGCATCCAGATATTGTAGAAATAAAGCACATTATGTTGCCTCCTTCTCGGAGAGAGTTTAAAGATATTTATGTTGTTTTTGAATTGATGGAATCAGATCTCCATCAGGTGATTAAGGCCAATAATGATCTTACTGCTGAGCATTATCAGTTTTTCCTATACCAGCTTATGCGTGGACTAAAATATATTCATACAGGTTTGTTCTTTGTATAATTTGAAACGTGCTTTTGCTATCTCTAACTATAGAAGTAGAAGTTAAAGTTACCTCTGTGATAACCAAACCTGTCCTTTTTGCCCCCTTACCAGCAAATATTTTCCACCGGGATTTAAAGCCTAAGAATATTCTTGCTAATGCTGACTGTAAGTTGAAGATTTGTGATTTTGGTCTTGCTCGTGTATCATTCAATGACGTGCCATCAGCTATTTTCTGGACTGTAAGTTCAAATTCAGAAGGCTTCCTTTCTGCCATTGTTTTTTCATACAGGCTTTTTGACTGGTATTTCTGATAAATTTATCTTTTTCGATGTATTAAAGGATTATGTTGCAACTCGATGGTATCGTGCCCCTGAGCTATGTGGCTCCTTTTTCTCTAAGGTAAGATCGGTTTATCACTGACTTCCAAAGTTTTTTTGTTCATTCTTGTTGTGTATATGCAACAACTGCAATGGCAGTGGCTTGAGTTTTAACCTTCTTTTTCTTGATTTTGTATGCAACAACTGCAATGGCCACTAATTTTCAGAATTTAATAGTTCGTTTTGTTTTGTATATGCAACAATTGCAGGGCACATATGTTGAGTACAGTTAATGACACTCAGCTAGCTTTTGACCATAGATTTCTAAATTTGTTTTAAAAAATCTGATTTGGGTGAAGTTTGATTTGAAGATGAAAATTTGTTTGGACATAATTTTTCAAAACATGTTTCACTTCTTTTTTGAAAAAACATGAAATGTGACTTATACTCATAAGTTCATAAAACTATCAAAAATACTCAACAATACCAGACAAACAAACTTGTTAATCCTCTATTTGCAGAACCTTCATCGATGCCATTCATTATCATTATCATTATCATTATCACAAACCAAAATCCTGAACATAGATAAGTTTGACACAAAATTATCATTTTTATAATGAACTACATAATACACTATCCTATCATTATGAACTATATAATACACTATCATTATCATTTTTATTCTTAAGCCGAGGGTCTATCGGAAACAGCCTCTCTACTCCATGGGGTAGGGGTAAGGTACACACTACCCTCCCCAGACCCCTTACTTTTGGGATTTTACTGGGTTGTTGTAGTTGTTGTTGTAATACACTATCCTAAAATCATAACATGATATTTTAATATCAACTGTTAATAACACAATTATTAGCCACTATAATTCGTCAAATTGCAATAATATTACAAGATCCATCAGTCCAAAAGAAAATTATAGTAGTTAGCTGGTGGATTAGTTGGGTCATAATCTAAGTTGCTCGGCCCGAGTGTCGGATACGAGTGCGGGGATTCAGCTAAAAAATTCAAAATTATAAAAAATAGAGCTATAAAGAGAAAAAGAAAGCCATTTAAGGCCTTCCACCAACTCTCCATCTATATCGCTGCTACTGTCTACTGGAAGTCCGAACTCAGAACACGACCCCTTGAATTCTTGATTTTTCTGAAACACAAAGCAACAAATATGTGACAAAAGTACTACAATATTGAAAGTATGCCATTTCCCATGTCTTAAATTTGTTTTATTTTAATTTTGAGAAATCAAAATCTCAATTTCCCCCCAAATTTGTTGATGGACTCAGGTCAAAGTATCGAAGTTAGTTGACCAAATTTGGAGCGTATCCCGCACTCGCTCCCGTCCCGTGTCGAGACGGGTCCGCGCAACTTAGGTCATAATAGATGATGGGCTTTTTTATAAAATACAACAGTTTGGGGTAATTTTTAAAATTGTTAAAAAATTCAACAGTAATATTTTGGGCTGAAAACAGGTCTAGAGCTAGTTTTGGGATTTGAAAATTTTGTTTTCAAAATCTGCCAAAACATGAATAAAATCTATAAACAAACATGTTTTGCCAAAAAACATTTGGAAAAAATTTGGCAAAATCTATGGCCAAACGGGGCTTAGTGTTATTGTATTATGTTCAAGATTGTTTTCCATTATTTTCTTACTCCAGTCTTTTGCACTTAGTGTCAATGTATTATGATCAAGATTATTCCCCGTTATTTTGATGCTCCGCTCCTCCAGTCTTTTGCTTTCCTTTGAGATTCATAGATTATACGTCATTCTATTTCCTTAGGGAGAGGGAAAAACACTTGCGAAAGTAATAATATCTTACCATAAAAGATTTGTGGCTGACACTTCATGTACTTATTCGCGTTGCAGCCTTCAACAATGTCTGCAAACTAGATTCAATTGATTACAACTCGAAAATGCTGCGATTGAACAATTAACTGCAGCAAACACCAAAAGTATAAAAAAGAAGGAAAAAAGGGAGAGTCTCAGTAGTAATTCAGGAAAGTCACATTATTATGAGATCTATAACTTCTTGTTAGCAGAAAATCTTAGCTGTTTTTCATATTACGCTATGCTAGCTGTATTGAATCATAGGTTCATTATAGGTTGAAGGATAGTTAATAAGCTATGGAGCTACTTGTTGGAAAAAGTCGGTTCAAATTCAAGAACTTAGATAGTAGCATAATTTCCTTGAATTGGTTCAATGATTAGAGTATCCCTCTTACAGCATATGCTCCACCTTCTGTTATGAGTACCAGTCTCTCGAATCTAGTGTAGTGCTCATCAATACTGTGGGGAACCTGCTGTATGGCCTGTTCTCCTCAATTGTTCTGCAACAGTGAAAGGTTTAATTTATTGGCTGTTTGTCGGAGGTTGATACAGAATTAAAGGCAGGTGGGTGCATCATACAGAACACAGCCTATGAAGTCGATCCACCACTGGTGTAATTTCAAGTCTTGCGATGAAAATTACCAAGTCAATGGGGCTATAGGAAAAACTGGGCGCATTTTGCTAATGCTCAAGTAACTGCCTAAGGAATTTGGAATTTTCAACATTTCACAAGTCTAAAAAAATGTGAAATACTAAAAAAAGTAATAACAATATTATTTCACAGGAGCTAATAGGTTGTCATATGGGCTTTTAATTTTAACACAGATCACACCACACTTTTACTGAGCGTGAATGTGTCGGGTTCGGTTAACCTTCGGAGAAGTTCTTTTCCAAGTTTAGTTTGAGTTTGGTTCCAGCGTTGGCTTGGATATAGGCAACGGATGAGATGCTAAGAAGCTACTTCTCTTGCATTTTACACTGAAACATGGCTTGGGGACCTATAGTTTATACCGCTTTAAAGACAAAGATTCGTTCCTTGTCATCAACAACAACAACAACAAACCCATTAGTTTCCCACAAGTGGGGTCCGGGAAGGGTAAAATTTGTTCCTTGTCAAATTTTGATAAAAGAATTATATTTGGAAAGACGTGGTTTCACTATGAAACAACTTTATCATACATGTGAAGACTTTATTTGTGTTTTTGACATATCTTTGTAGACTCATTTACATGTGATACATACTATCTCTGAGAGTTCTCTATTTGCAGTATACTCCTGCTATTGATATTTGGAGCATCGGATGCATATTTGCAGAATTGCTTTCTGGAAAACCGTTATTTCCTGGAAAGAATGTGGTGCATCAATTAGACCTAATCACAGATTTGCTTGGGACACCTCCTCCCGAAACAGTTGCAAAGGTCAGTTGTCATAATATATGCTTTTCTTTCTGAGGTTTTCTTTGATATTGTGCTATTCCTTTAGCATCATCCAGATCTTTTCCTGCATGCTTTTTGTTCGAAAGTATGTGTTTATTACTTGCAAGTAGACATATTTGAGAATAAAAGATAAAGTAAAAAGAGTTTTTGCTGAGAGGTTCCATGGCATCACCTTTTACATGCCACTTTATTTTTCTTATTTTATGAACTTTTTTTTTTAAATTCAAAACTGGCAGATCAGAAATGAAAAGGCAAGAAGATACCTCAGTAGCATGCGGAAGAAACAACCAGTTCCATTTGAAAAAAAGTTTCCAAATGCAGATCCTTTGGCGTTACGGCTACTTGAACGACTGATTGCATTTGACCCTAAAGATCGGCCATCGGCAGAAGAGGTAGTGATTGAAAACAAATCAATGTTACTTCATCTGCTAAAGGAAATTCTCAAGTCCAATTGACTTAGAAACACTAATTGTGCCTTTTTCTTAGGCATTGTCGGATCCATATTTCCGTGGTTTATCAAATGCTGATCATGAACCATCTAGACCACCAATATCAAAGCTTGAGTTTGAATTTGAGAAAAGAAAACTGGCAAAAGAAGATGTTAGAGAACTCATCTATCGCGAGGTGCAGCTTTCTTTAGTATAATAATAATGGCTACCTTGTTAGTGAAATGGTTCAAAGGACTGACTTTAATCTTGTCTTGAGCAAAACAGATTTTAGAATATCATCCTCAGATGCTTCAGGAGTATCTTAGTGGTGGAGATCAGACAAGTGGCTTTATGTACCCAAGGTTAGCTGCTAACTGAAGCTAGTTCTAATATTTTTGTGTTCTTTCTTTTCTAAAAGTTGCTCTGCTTCTTTTGCAAAAAAAACTGGTATTCTTAGTCTTTTACTGGTGGTCAACAAATAGAAGGTACATCTAGAGTGTTAATTACTACTCTTCAAAAAATGGAAGAATATCACAAAACATATACGCTTTTTTCTTCCTTTTAAGTTTGGAAAAGTTGGTTGTGCTCCTCCCATCCTCCCACAGATACAGACACAATAGGGAATCTTCTGGAAATCAAAGGCATTAAGTTTTCAGCAATGAGATGGGAATAATTTGCTTAAAACCAAATTTCTTAGGCCTCTCTATTCTGATCGTTGTGCTAGCAATACTGTAGTATATGAAGGATTTCTGCGACAGTAGGGTTGCTGCAGACTTTTAACATGAGGATTGCAAAAGAATATTCATATCAGTTTTTTCAACAATGCTGGAGTCCGAGCCAACTTACACGCACTTCGACTAATCTACCTAGGATCTGCTCCTCTTACTAGCACAAGCACCGGGTAACTTTGCCTACCAAGACTTAGGCAGATGGGATGAAGTCTCACCTAGTGGCGCCTCTGCTGGAATTTGAACCTTGATTCACTAGGTTTTCACTCTGATTAGCGATTGTCTGATCCATGGTCTTGTGTTGGATCTTATTGATCATCCTTCTTTTAATCTTTTGCAAAGACATGTCTTTATCATTTTTTCTCTATCACATATAGTCGATTAACGTCTTTCAGACTCCCACTTCATATAATTAGGCTAATATATTGTGCCTAATAAGTTTCATCTGCTTCTATTTCTGAAGATTTATTATGTTTTGCTATTCAAGGAAATATTGATCACGGTCTTTCTTTTATGTCAATTTAGTGGTGTTGATCGGTTCAAGCGACAATTTGCACATCTGGAGGAGCACTACGGTAAAGGTGAACGTAACACCCCGCTTCAGAGGCAGCATGCTTCCTTGCCTAGGTGTGTGGTCGAGTATATGGTTCTTTCTCTGCATTTAAACTACACGCATTATTGTGCTACACATAAAAAACATTCAGATTTGAAAAGTAGTTCTCTGAAAAGTTTATCAAATAAAACCAAGGTTTTTTAAAAATACTTTGTGCTTTTACATATGGATGTAGATTTAGAGTTACTTGCATTATTTTGTGCAACGACTTACCATTTAGCTCTTATTGTTTGGATATTTCCTCTCTTTTTTGGTCACTGGCGACCTTTGGATTTGTTTACCTGTGATTTCAATCGAGTAGCATCTTTTGTGATTTCAGGATGTTGTGCCTATTAAACTCTCTAGTTTGTCCACATACTTGTACAAATTCAAGTATTACAGTAGATTGCTAGTTTGGTATTGTACTTCAAAAGTCAAGGATGTATGTTTGGTTTCACATATATACAGTTAACATATGAACTTATTTTCTTTTTGGAATCCCTCCGCTGCAGGGAGCGAGTTCCTGCACCAAAAAATGACATCTCTTCCCAAAATAATGATTGTGAAAAACGAACTGTTTCAACAGCTCTTCAGAGCTCACCAGGGCAGTCTGAGGGATCGGAGAACTCAATTGTCGGTACACAAAATGGAACTAATCAGGCAAACAACAGTGCTCGTAGCTTGCTGAAAAGTGCTAGCATCAGTGCTTCTAAGTGTGTGGAAGTTAAAAACAGAAACACAGAGGTACTCTTTTTATTCTTCTCTTGTTGCTCGCCTTTTGGATATTGCCGTGAGTCTGATGTTTTCTTTCTCTTTTTATATAATTCAAACATTCTCTTCTCTGTAGCTTTTTGAGCTCTAGGGAATCTCATTGGTTTTTAATAACACCAATATTCTTGATGATTTCTTGCTTATTACTATTTTATTTATTTTTGTTTCCCCTTGCTCCTCGTCTGATTGTTGGTATGATAGGTGTTGATGCTGTATCAGCTTCAGTTAGTTTTAGAGCTTATTTTCATAGTTCTAATAATTTTGAGGTTGCAGTCTTAACTCCATTGATTTCTGTGCTGATGTACAAGTCAATCAATCATGTTCACTTGGATTGTCTCAACATCAGGGACGATTGTATTTCCATAGAAAAATGAATAAAAGAACAAATGCAGACAGTAGCAATAACCGTACACTCAATAAAGCAAGTGATGAGAATAAATTGGTTCAAAAACCAATTGAATGCCAGTTCTTGCATCTTTTATACTATTACTCTATCATCTTTTATACAAGGCAACGGGGAGATTGACGAGGATGTTACTCACCATATTGGAGCGAGGTGGATGAAATGGAGGCTTGCATCTGGGGTTTTGTGTGATAAAAATGTGCCCCCAAGACTTAAAGGCAAGTTCTACAGAAACTATGTTGTATGGGGTTGAGTGTTGGTCCGTCTAGAAGTCCCATGTCCAGAAAATGAAAGTATAGTTGAAATGAGGATGTTAAGATGGATGTGTGGACATACCAAGAAAGACAACATTAGGAACGAAGTTATTCAGGACATGGTGGGAGTGGCCCCTGTGGAGGACAAGTTGCGGGAATCGAGGCTGTGATGGTTCGGGCGTGTGATGAGGTGAGATATAGCTGCTCCGGTTAGGAGGTGTGCGAGGTTGATCATGGCGGGTCTGAGAAAGAGTAGGGGTCGGCCTAAGAAGTACTGGGGTGAGGTGATTAAGCAGGACATGTCACTGCTTCAGTTTACCGAGGGCATGACCCTCAGTAGGAAGGCGTGGAGGATGTGTATTAGGATTGAAGGTTAACAGATAGTTGCGAATCTCTACTAGGCTTGTCAGTAAACTAGTTGTATTGTTGAATTTGCTTATTGCTGGTTCGTTATTAGTACCAGCAAAATCACATGTTGTGTTTTTCGTTTTCATTACCCTATTACCTTCTTGTTGCAATTGTTTGTTAATTTAGTTTCAATGTTCCTTGAGCCGAGGGTCTACCGGAAACAACATCTCTATCTTCGTAAGGTAGGGGTAAGGTTTGTGTACAGACTACCCTCCCAAGACCCCACTTGTGGGATTTTTTTGTTTTTTTATTTTATTTTATTTGTTGTAGTAGTACTTTCCTCATTTGACAGGACTTATTCTTATTGATAATGTTTTCATAGGAAGAGCCAATTGAAGAGGCAAACGAGGAAGTTGATGATTTGTCTCAAAAAGTTGCAGCTCTTCATACTTAATTCTCTGCAGTCCTCTTATACATTACATTTTGATGATGTGCTCTACCATGTCACTTCTTATCCTGCGAATCATCAACATTTTGAAGTTCCGCTCCTTGATTTCAGGTAGAAGCTAATTGTAGGCCTTCAGTTTGTTATTTGTGCTATAAAAAATTTATTGTGTACCATGAGAGAAAATGCTCCAGCTATTTGTGGATCGGAGACCATTATTCTCTCCTTAGATGAGAAGGATAGCTATTTGTAACTAGTTCAAATTTGCAACGATTTGATAAATCATATAATACCTACTATTATACCTTTCTCGAATACCTTCCCTTGTATGGCCTATTATGCAATTGGATCCAGTGGCATCCGCGGACTGATCCTGATCTTTACTGGTCATGTATTGATATCGCAATGCCTGATTAGTGATTACTCAATTATGTCATTGATAATTTCCCGTCAGTTGCTACAGATAATTTATGAGATACTGCTGTTATATACTGGATGGTAAACTGGAGCTGGTGTCATATGATTCTGATTCTAAGAGTGAATATCTCTCAACTGCTTCGGGTTCTATTTGTGGTGGAAACAATAACGAATATGAAGTGTGAAACTAGACTGGCCTGAATATGGATCAGTGTATAATTTTTTTTGTGTATTTGAACATGTTATAGTACTTTTAGCAAACCTCCATAGTCTTTTACTTTTATTGCAATAGCTCAAATTTATGTTTAAGTTCTCACACTGAACTAATTAAAAGGACTGTATGTGAAGATTTGTATGGTAGCTGTGGATTTTACTGGTCCTTTCTGTGTTTTGTTCTTAAATGGCCATATGTCTAGAATGTCTGAATGTACAATTATAATGGCGATCTGTAAATCTTACGACTCCAGCTGAATGTAAGTGCTACTTAATTATATGAATTTTTTAGTACTTTATAGGACTATCCATTTACTATTCCAAATTATTCACGGCAAACCAAAAGCCTCCTAATGGGTAAATTTTCTCCAAATCCTGTTTGATACATACATAAAAAAGACCATGAGCCTGATGGACTTATTGACCGGCTTTTAAGACGTTTTTAACTTGTGGAAGTGTTTGGTAACCAAAAATTGGCTTAAAAAAAGTCAAAACCAATAAGTTGAAAAACCTAACTTTTTCTAAATTGGCTTAAAAGCCATATTGCTTTGACCAAGGATATTACATTCTTATCCCTTATAATTTTTTTTAATCCCGAAATTACCCCTAAGTAAAAACCCTACAACATACTATTTTTTTTCCCATTCTCCAATATTTGTCAATTTCTTGAAGTTCTTAACGTGAAGCAAACAATAGTTTTTTAAATAATGTTTGATACACTCCAATATTTTGTAAATATTGTTCTTTTGGCTTCTTTTTTTGGTTCCATAACATTTAATTTTTTTGGCCGTTGAATCCTTTTTTTTAATTAATTGGTGTAACTATATTCTAAAATCAAATCATTTAATGAATTTACGTATTACCCCTGAATTTGAAGCTATGAACGGAAAATATAATATTATGGTCATCATCTTCTTTACAATGTTAACAACTTTAAGGATATTTCAGTCATTTTAACAAGAAAAAGTGCTTACCAGCACTTGTTTACCAAACACTTCATCAGCTTGTTTTAAGTTTCAGCACTTTTATCCAAACACGTAACTGCTTATTTATAAAACAAGTTCCAGCACTTATAAAATACTTTTAAGCACTTAACTTAAAAGTCTCTTTTTTTAAGCCAATCCAAACAAGCCCCATGTCTTAACACGATTAGACTACTTTATTGTCTCGGATGCACTACACACGATATGAATATTTCATCTAAATCAGAATTAAATAAAAATATACTCAACTTTTATATCATATATACTAATACTTACTAGCATTATATAAATGAGAATGGCAGAGAGAGGAAGTGTTTCAGAATCGTGCGTATAAATGGGCACAGTAATGTTCCTTTCTGTTATGAAAATTCCATATTTAAACTTGACAGGCTTTAACTTTTAGTTTTAGAATTTTACCGTTAAATCCTATTATATTTTTAGGTTACGAGCTTATTTTAATATTTGTAACATATTCATGTTCCATGTCAAAATGGTAGGTTCATTTGAACCCATTAAACTCACGCTCCATTGGTCTCTACCATATTCCTAAATACAAATTAAACGGTAGTAATTTATGTACGTTGGATTTTACTTCAATGTCGAGATTTGTCATTTGATTAACTGCTAGGAAGAAAAGCCTATGG